>JARFOD010000001.1:392581-410106 GCA_031763545.1 Mopalia muscosa | reverse complement strand
GGGAGGGGACACCAAGGTGGGGGTAGACACATCTTAAAGTTTAGGAGGTTCACCAGTATTCACCAGCTCCTACTACATCTCTCCCCGTTGTATTGGACAAACACGTAATACTTGAGTTTGAACCAGGTGATCAAGACACAGATCACTCAACTTCATATTCAGTAGCATGGCAACTTTGCGGCAACAGACAAGACAGCAAATGGATCTTGTGGTTCGGACAATTGCGATGACCTGCGACACATTCCGACAGAGGCAGATATGGACTGTCCGTCTCCACCAGCAGTCTATCTAGAGGTAAAGCTGTCAGAATGAAAATTGGCTTCTGTAAGTGGGCAGGAGCTATCTCTCAAAACCTCTGGGAACCACAGAGACTATAACAAGCTGTTGAACGGTCCTCACAGCGACTGGTTTTGTCCAAGGGAACAAAGTTGCTTTCGCTGTACCGGTCATCCCCAATCGCTGAATATCAATCCGTTCCGACTTGCCCAATTGTCCCAACAGTGCTGCTAAAATCGGCAATGGAAGACCAAAAGATAACTTGAGAGAGGATTGAAGGTCAAAATTGATAACATAGCTTCACCAAGTTCACCTGCAATGATATACAACTTATATGCTGTTTATTCATCTTGCGACGAAAGGGTATATCTCAGTCATTTACACCCTTCAAAGAGGTCTTGTGGCTGGAACATTAAATAACTGTAACATCAGTTCATATATTTTAAACATAGATTTGAGGCAGTACCATTTCTTACTACTCTCAAACCGTTTGTATTCTGGAATGCATATAAGTTATCTCAAGGTGTCCTCGATGTCCAAACTGAACTTCGCAGATGATGCATACTCTGTAAAGCTCCATAAACCATGGTCAGTGTGTAGTCACCACTTGTCGACGCACATGGGGTGGTAAAGTAGCAGACCATTCAATGAGATGGTGTGTTATTTCTGGACTTGGCATGGAAATCAATGGTTGTAGTTGATGTTGCAATATCAATGAATTTCTAATGACCAATTTAACAATTTTCAGTTTTAAAGGATACCCCATCTATGTCATCTTCCATTCATCTAATAATTGCAGGTTTGCTTCAATACTCTCTTTTACAGTGGTTAACGCTGAGCCAGTGGACTCAGAGATTTCGACCTCTTGGTCTGATTAGTCAAAGGATGACACTATAGCTTCAATTGGATCGAGACAAATATGGAGTATTGGATAAGTCTATTGCCTCTTTATTGTATTGAACAAGGTTCAGATCAGCAGGTCCAGGGCTCTCCAGATCGCTCCAAGACATAGCTCTATACAAACACACCTGAATGGCAATACAAAGTAAAACTAATTATTCGAATAAGAACGTAAAATAAAGTATTAATAAATCAAATTGGTTTAGCTCCTCCAGCCAGCTAATAAGTTGTCCCTATATGTGTTTACAATCACAGCCGAGTTAAATTATTATGATCTGTTCTTATACTGAATTTCCGTCCAAGCAAGTAGTGTCTGTACTATCTAGTAAACCGGAATATCGAAAGCAGTTCCTTTCTCTATGTACAAAACTTCCCCTGCTGGGGCGTTAACGAGAAGAATTTACTCTTGGGTCCCGGCAAATCATCAAGAGATAAAGCACCAATATCCTGTTGTTTACCATCTTCATGGTACTTAGCACACCCCAGCAAAGATTCCACATCCCGTTTACTACAGGGCATAGGCCATTTTTTGACTGGGACAATCTTATTAAGCTCAACTAAATTGCCATTCTGGCTTTCTGCTTTACCAAGGAATGGAACTTGTGTCTTGGCATAGGCCAAAGGGTACACTCACATATTCAAAAAGCCTATATTTTGTTATAAATGCTGTTTTATGCCTGTCTATATTATCGACCATGACCTGCCAATACCCCGATGCAATATATAAGGTACTGAACCACACGTTGCCAGAATGTGCGTCAAGACATTCCCCAAACTAGAAACTGTGTTTGTAGTCTTTGTGTTTAGGCCTCTGTAGATGATAAATCATCTAAGACCCCCTGCGTTCTTGGGTACTACCACAGGTGCCAACGCTCAATCAGATACAGAAGGATAACACCAGTTTCCAGCATGGTCTGCAGATGATCTGTTTCGGCACCGTGGGCTCCAACAAGTGTCCTGTAGACAGTACTACACAGGCTGACAATTCCCTGTCTGTATTTTGTGCGTGACTGCATCATAACATCCTATGTCAGTACCCCCATATGAAAAAATGTTTGCGAACTCCTGGATTAAATTTGACACTTCTACTGATTCGCTGGTCCCTAAGTGTTCTGTAGATTTGCGGTTTGAATCCTGTAAATACTCTGGGAGATGGCTAGTTCAATTAAGCTGCACAGTTTGGCTATTCATTCAGACAATCACATTCTTCTTCTAGTTTTCCCAATTGCAGTTGTAAATCATCTGTTTCATCCTTTATAATTGAGACCACACTTCCATTCCGAGGTCCTTTCTTCACCGATAATAATTTTTCGCTTGTATTTAAAGAGTTACAGATACAAAACACCTTTAGTAGACAAACTACTTTTGATTAACATACATTGAGTCTCCATATGGCTGAAATAAGACATCACTATTACCTTCACAATATAAATAACAGGACGCGTGAACTTGTTCCGGGGGCCGCAATCTATAGGCGACCAGCCTTGGCAGAGCGCGGCATCCTCTTCTGACAAACCCTCAACTACCAGCCATGTGAGTAAATACAGCCAACAACCCTCTGACCGAAGGGCTTATCTTCATTTAGAGCTATGACAACCGGAGTATATACCGGAGATTAAAAGCATCAGCATTCAGACCGCCACCCCCACACCTGTTGATCTTGTCATTCGAGAGGCCATCACCACTAGGGCACTCGTCGACGAACTGCCATTAACCCTTCGCCGGGCTATCCAGCGGCGGCAGAACGAGTGTATAGCCCGGCTCTCCATGGTGCTCGCTGCAAGTTGAAAGGCATCGGAGAGAATAAAAATGGCGGTTCTGGCCCAGCTTTCTGTTAACTTCCCCCCAAGAAGGACCCCAGCATACATACATATCTGCTCCAAGGGCTACCAACACACATCCAGAGAAGGGCGCCCTACCCCCCTGGGAGCCCCTCAGCCAAGAGGAAACAATATTGTAAAAAAAACAAAAGCATTTAGATATACTTGTCAGCAGTAGTATATGAGGTGATAAGTAACGAATATACTCAATGGCTCGAGGAACAAACTCGTGCGCCTGGCTCATGATTGGCACAACCGACCTCTGCGGTCCCTACTGCCTAGACACGTACTGTAAAATCCACTCGTTGCGCCTCCCAAAGGGACCGCCACTCCAACCGTGAGTCCAATGCGGGAAGGGTGTAGTCCGCCATTGGGCTACATCATCCTCAAGAGGGTCCAGAAGAGAAGCAGGCCCTCGAGGCCGAGATCCGTCGCCTTCCAGCGATAGACGCAGAGGCGTTATTTATTTAAAGACCTGATACCCATTGTTATCCAAAATGGCAGCTATGGATGAATATACCAGCCAACAGATGGATGAATATGTCACCCAGCTGTCGGATGAAATGGAAATACCCAACCGGCCTACTGCTTCACCTAGGTTGACAAAGGAGAGGAACAGAAAGGCCCTGCTGAAGGAGCTAGAAACAAAACTCGAGTTCCACCAACCCGCTGAGTATTCGGAAGTTTCTTGTGCAGTTGGCAGATGGATGTGCCTGAAAGTTACGGCGCAGACCCTAAAGCTTTTCTCGAGGTGGCGCGCCCCAGATCAGGGTGCTCGAGAATTGGACAAATCTAGGATCCGGGTGGGTCGTCGACAAAGTGGCAACGTTTTGGTTTGACATTGCCCGATATCATCCACTGAGAGGCGGCTCCTACATTCCTCTACCTGCAGAAGTGTCTTCGCAGAAAGCTGTCGTCAACGTGAAGAACAATGACGATCACTGCCTTTGATGGGTCTTTCGGTCTGCGCCAATTCCTGTACGGAAGAACCCACATCAGCCTACAAAGTACCCCGCCGGTGAAAACCTGGACTTCAACGGAATAGACGCCTCCACATCCATTTCCAAATTTTAAAGGTTGAGAGACTGAATGACCTGGCGATCAACGTCTTCGGGTGGAATAAGGGAGTAACCGTCCACCACCTCAGCAATGAGCCTGAGTACATGCCCCGCATCAACATACTGCTGGTCGAGAAGACAGGCAAATTTCCCTACACCTGGAGCAAAGACCTACACCGTCTCCTCTACGACCAGAGTCAACACAACCACCGCAAACACTTTTGACCTTGCCGCCTCCATGGGTACTCCAGAAAAGAACTACTGGACGCTCACAGGCCCGAATGACAAGGGATTGGACAGACGGCTGTGAGGGTGGAGATGCCTGAAGAGGATAAAGATGACAAGCTCACCTTCCGGAACAACCACAAACAACTGCCTGCGCCATACGACTTCTACGCCGACTTTGAAGCTCTAATCACCACAATCGAGGGAGCCGCCACCCGAGCGAAAGCAACACCCAGAAAACACACCATCATGAGGCCTGCAGCTTCTGCTACGTCGTGATGCGATGTGATTAGCATACAGAGCCGCCCGTGGAATATCGAGGCGCCAACACGGCAGAACACTTCTTAAGATCACTCCAGAATGAGGAGCGCAAACGAAAGGCAGTGCATGGTGATCCTAAGGCAATGCAGATGACACAAGTGAACAGGTGGGTCCATAACAACATCCCGCATCCCAAACAACACGAAGATATATTCTCTCTTGGATCGCTCTGGTTTATTGACAGCGCCCAGTTCCTACTCTACTGCCTCACCAAGCTGGTTGCGGGAAATAAGCCCGAGGTGTTCCCGATAACAGCAGAATACGAACCAGCCAAAGAGAGGCGCGACCTGTTACTGCGCAAGGGCGTATACCCCTATGAGTACTCGGACTAGGAGCAGTTTGAAGAGCCCCCGCTCCCATCCAAAAAGGCCTTTTATGGCAAGCTCTGGCGAGAATATCAGCGAGGATGCGTACATCCACGCACAAACTGTGTGGGAGAACTTCAGGTGCCGCAATTTGGGGGACTACCATGACCTCTATTGTCGCACTGACGTTCTCCTCCTAGCGAATGTATTCGAGACCTCTCGGAGGAAAAGTATGCAGCAGTATGGCGTCGACCCCGCCCATTACTATTCCAGCCCCGGGCTCTCCTGGCACGCATTGCTCAAGAAAACTAGCGTGGAGCTAGAGCTGTTGTCCAACTACGACCAGCACCTCTTCATTGAAAAGTGTATGCGAGGCAAGGTAGCCATGGTCTCGAAACGTTATGGTCAATAACCCATATGTTTCAGGCTATGACATAAACAAACCCAACAGCTACATACAGTACTGTATGGCTGGGCAATTAGCCAGTCCCTTCCAGTCAGCAGCTTTCGATGGGTAGAGGACAGGAGCTGTTGACTGCGAGCATAGCTAAACACCCAGCCAACAGCCCAGAGGGATTCATAGTAGAGACAGATCTTGAGTATTCTGATGAGCTGCATAAGGCACATAACGCCTACCCGCTGGACCCGGAACGCATGTTGGTCCCGAAAGAGTGGATGTCGGAATATCAGCACAACCGTCTTGGCGTTAGGGTGGCACCTACCGAGGTTGAGAGGCTGGTCCCCAACCTGCTCAATAAGGAACGCTATGTGCTCCATTAACACAACTTGCAGCTCTACCTATCACTGGGTATGCGTCTGAAGAGCATCCACAGAGCTATCGGCTTCGAGCAGAGCCCCTGGATGGAGCCCTACATCCGAATGAACACAAAGCTGCGTACAAAGGCGACTACCGACTTCAAGAAAGACCTGTACAAGCTCATGAACAACTCTGTCTTCGGAAAGACGATGGAGAACCTCTGCAATAGGGGTTGATGTAAATATTGTGCTGTCTTACGAGGACAAGCTCAGACAACTTATCGCCAGATAATATCTTTGACGACACCCTCGCAGCCATCCAGGTTCACAAGAGCCGCCTGAACCTGAACCGCCTAGTGTATGCAGGGATGTCTCCTGTAATCTGGTAAAATCTAGTTAGTCATGTTTTGGTGAAATCGAGTTTCATTCATATTTGGACTTACTGGGTTTTTCCCCTACATTTAACACTCTAAAAATGTGCAAAACTCTTCCCTGTTGGCAGTTTTTCAGCTGGAAAAACTTATTATACTGATGCAGTGCATAATTATCTGGGAAAAACTAGCAATTCAACTTGCTAGGTTTTTCCAGATCAGTCTACATGATATATATAGCATACTAGGTTCTTCCAGATGAAAAAACTGCAAAAAACAAAGAAGAGTTTTGCACATCCTGAAACAAAACAGTTTTCCTTTGTTTTCTCCAATTCGCATTCAACAGATCTACTAGGTTTTACCAGATTACAGGACATGTGCGTCTTAGACCTCCTTAGTGAATCGCAGTGTTATGCCTTCGTTAGTGTTTACAACTCGTCTTCCGCTACCGTGAAGCTGGTCATCATCCGACGTTCGAAAGTCACGCCACAGGGCGTACTTGGTGGTCACAAACTCCCGGAGTGATACGGTCGCCAGGTCTTTGGCGATCATGCCTACTTCAGGGTGGCGCTTATTACTCGCGACAAAAAAACTTCTTCGACTCACCCCACTGCTGGTATTCCCCTGACAATATAACTGATAAGGGACGCCTTCCATAGTGACTTCGATCTTCTGGATTTCAGGGCTGTAGAAGGCTTCAGCATTCCGCTTGAAAGCAACGCCTGGCTTCTGGAAGAGCATCAGGACCCACTTCATGCTGCTGGCAGGCACATTTAAATTGATGTTCCACACATAGTCCATCTTATTCCTGCTGAATGCGGTCGTAGAGCACTGCGAGGATCCTCATATACTGGCCCGGGATAAGTCCGGGTGTGCCGCCTTCTCAAATTGGAGACAGATGTTGTCGATACGACAGCTGGTGGTTGTCTGTGGATTCTCGCCCGCTTACTTAGATCACGCAGTTCCAGTCGTTTTAGTAGAGTCTGTATTCGATGTGTTTCCTGAGTGCGCCAGGATAAAACGGCATATGACTCTCCAGTAGCTCAAACTCGAGCGGAATATAATACCGGTTGCGTAGGCCTTTCCGATAGGACTATCTTTTACTTCCTCAGCGTTGCCATCACCTGCGACTATCTGCAGCTTGGCGACATTATCGTCATCGGATAGGTCGATGCCATGGTACTGGGCACTCTCTCTCCTCGAGAGGTCGAGGTAGCAATACAGGAGATCGCTGTCGCCGATAGACATGTTCTATAAGTCGCTTAATTTTATTCTTGACGATGGCGCGGCCCAGGTTTTCAAACACAGTCCGGATGGCGTCGGCCGACTTTAACGTGGTGTTGAATGCCAATCAAGTTGTTCCCGGGACGATGACATCGTGCTGGCCGAGATTTGGAAACTGAACGAGTAGCGTTTGGTTTTGGTCGATACTGCTAGGGTTGTGCGTCACCACGACAGTCTGCCTCGTCTGGGAGGCCTTTACCCTAAACGTGTCGCACAATCTTCGGTGAGGGTTGAGTCGGCGTCCGTAATTCCCAGCTGATATTGTTGGCTGTATTAGACCTGTCATCTCCCATGTTTAATAGTGCCTTCACCATGGCCGACTTCGACAACACAACATTTGTTGGTAACGACGTGGATGGCGCGAGCGACGACGATGATAGAAAAGACAATATCAACCGTAAAATGGAACACGATCGGCGCCGGTGCGGCGGTGGGAGTATTATCCGAGACGAGCTGGGCTTTGCAGATTGGACTAGAGGGAAACCCACTCTCCCTCCAGGCTACTAACAACGAGCTTGGTGCAACCACTTCTGTGGTAGAGAGCGTCGATTTTCAGGATCTACGACAGATTGCGAAGACGGCGACAGATACGGTGTAACGGATGGAGACCTCACTAAAGTAAGCTGACATCGAAGCCGCTCTGAGCACGATATAAGACCCACCCCAGAGCTAACGGGAGCTCAGGGGTCTTGACAAGATAATGCAGACGATACGATGCCAAGCTATCCGAACTCGATGACCGCTTCGAGCTGGAGAAGAAAAACTTGTCCGAAGCAGCTGGCGAATTCAGCCGCAGACGTGTCGCTTGCGCAAACTAGAAAATGAACGAACGTCGCGTCTGGAGGCGGCCTCAACTGTTAGAGGCTCTGCTCTCCAAAATCAGCCGCATCCGAGAAACGATTAGCCGGATCCTCCACGACGACACGATGCTAGCCGATCTTGTCCGCAAACTCTTTCGATAGCAAGGCATCACGATCGCAAGCATTCTCACCGCGATCGGCATGGCGATCTCGACAAAGACTGGATTAAGAATCACCTGTAGAGCCTTGGGAGGGTCCTCGCCAAGCTAGGTGAAAAGGCGACTGCAGCTCAACCTGGGATCATAATTTCCGTTGTATCTTGTCTTCTGAACTCACTCGCAAAAACGGATGGCTGGCCTGAAATATTTGGGCTATCGTCGTCGCCGTGGGGGCTTTCTCCTGGTTGCAGTGCGTGGAAGTTTACGAACGAAATCAAAGTAGACCGATGGCAATCCCGCCCACAACCAGCGCTGTTTTGTCGTCTTCGTGGGTTTTGGCGGAGCTGAAAGCTTCGCTACTAGTATTCACACAGTTCGAGCGCTCCGCCAAAGTGGGTACGTTAGGCCTGTTTCTCGCGTGTTGGGCGGAGCGTCGGCCACATTTACACCAGCGTTTTCACCCAGCGACAGATGGCTTTTTGTGATGACGATCTCGTTGTTGTAGCCTTCTACTTGGCCTATGCGGAGGAGCATATCGCTCGGTGCCGTATACAGCCCAATCCCAAAGACGAAATCAACCTGGGAGCCCGGGTACCGCAGCACGTCTTGATACCGCTTGATCGCTGACGGGAGTCGATGATATGGCTTCAAACGCGGTGACTTCTATCACCCGCGTCCTTGTCTGGGCCCGAGCGCCTAGAAACGCCTAGACATAGGTTCTGATGCTGTCGTTTAGCCTATCGACGCCGGAGTGTGTAAAGCCCTGCGGCTTGTCCGATGAAGGTGTTCTAGTCAAAATTTTGATCCTGCTTGATGAAGTCTGTGTGATACTTACCCGGACTTCTCTGGACAGACATGTGGGATCCGTCGTAATACCCTGCATTAGGACCCTGCCCGTCACGTGGTATCCATAGCTGGTCCAATATGAATACGCCTTCCAAAAGCCCTTGTTAACCCCATACCGTCAGACACGCCCATCTCGCTGCAAATTACCTCATATGCTCTTCTGTTGTACGAGCTGTTCGAAGCCTCCCAGGCGTCGTCTTGAGGGAGGGGGGCCTGTATCTCCGCCAGGATTCGGGGGACCTGGTAGTAGACATGAAAGCGATAAAGGGCGCAGATTTGTGGGTCCGGAGCCATCAGGTGATCTTTCCCGGATACACCACAGCCTGTCCGTAGAAAGATGATGTACATAATCATGACGGACATTCTAAATGGCGACCTTGTTACGCTCAGTCGGTTGATTGAAAACAAGAAAGGCGTATCCGATGTCACCCTCCGCGACTTAACCTACAGCCCACTGTGGTACAATATCAGCGCTAAGTTGCAGAATAACCTCTTACGTGTTTAGGATGAGCGTGGGCATATCCTTATACCTGATTGCTACTATAACGTCTGTGACCTGGACACATAAATATTCAAGCCCCATGGAGCCTCTCTTACATTGCATTCGTGATCCACCGTGAGCTGTGTGTTCACCTGAGCGAGCTGAGCACTTCTAATAACCTACAGAACGGCACTCCTAGCACGTTGCTGCGTCCCATGCCAGTAGAAACGAGCAGTGTCACGGCGGCCGGATATTCTCCTTTCCTGCCGTGCAGTATAAACCACTCGCGACAGGCATCATCCCCACTATAACTTTCAAGGTGTTAGACGAACGACGGGGTACCGTAGATACCAACTACTTGACTGCGGTTTTACATTTGCGAGCTACATAGCAACATGACAGATGCTGGAGGGCCTGCGACAAACATTTTTAAACCGTGTTCAAATGCTGGCCTTTCAGACCTGGGAGACACCGAAGGTTTGAAGAGGCTTGAACAGAAAGCACACTGTATGCCTTCCAACTTTCTGGTGGAGTATACAATCGATTTGAGGTGCCTGTGCAGAGCGTTCCTCCAAGTTTTGGTGACTTGTATGATGTCTCGGTGGGCCATCTTGTCGCAAATCGAAATTCCAAGCTCCACCATACTGGTAAAGAGTGGAAACTAGAGCTTGGTACCATTAGTCAGCTGGGTGGCTGGGACCTGGACATAAAGCATGTCCTGCCCTTCTTGTATTTGGGGAAAGCTGTACAAAAAAATACAGAACAAAGGCCAGCTATTGGGATATTTTCAATTCCCAAAGGGGTATGACACGTTACATTCCAGCGTGCTATTGTTCTTATACCAAATTTCAGATAAGAGAAAAGAAAATCCAGCATGGCCGCCTCCGCTTCAAATTTATTATTTTTTTTTTTATCAAACATACAGCACCAATAGGAAATTAGTTGTCGCAAACATGTCTATTTCACAATCGCTAGAAATCATGGCATCAAAATATCATAAAATTCTTTTTGGAAGACTTTTCGCTGTTTAACATTTCAGCAGAGTCTGATAGCGTTGTCATGGCAGCACCCGATGCCAGGCGAGGCAACTTTCTATTTCTGATTGGTTGTTGACAGTTTATTGCATACAAGGGGGCGTTTAGGAAGAGCCACTTTTGATGCCGTGTGAGAGCTCTTTTTCTGTCTTTTCTGTTAGAATGGTGTTTATACCCTCGACATCGGTCTTTGTTATGTTTTTTAAGACCTCTGTCGTCATTTTGAAGACCCATATGGTCATTTAGACACCTCATCAAAACCCAGAATGAGGTCTTAAAAAACTAACTAACACCGATAAAACTATAGGAAAATAAATATTTAATGTCGAAAAGCGTATTCAAAATGTCGAAAAACGGGAAGGCCGACATGCACCGACCTTCGACATGATTTGATAATAAGTGTATGTTTGTATCACCTTGGCTTCACGCTACATATACTCTCCCAAAAAGAAACTCAACATTAATTTTTTTTATCCAAATATGAATTTTCTACAACATTTTAAATACAGACATAAGCATCACATTACATCGGTTGTTCAGATTTTAAAGTTCATTAAATTGTCCAAATTTATCACATTAAAATCCATTGCGCTCTGATGGAGGCAATGCAAAGTAAATATCTGTTTTGCCCACCTTTAACCTTTAACACAGCACGGACCTGTCTAGGCATAGACATGATCAATCGACGAATACAGTTTTGCGAAATTCTCTTCCATTCTTGCTCAAGAGCCTGCTGCAGCTGTTGCAGATTTTGCGGTGCTGGGTGATTTGGACGGCCAGGGCAACACTGTTACGTTCTGATTATTTAGAAACTCAACAGTAGTACGAGCTGTGTTCGGCCAAGCGTTGTCTTTCTGAAGGACTTCTCTATGGAGGTCCATTATGGACAGCATGTGTGGTGTCAGTCTCTCATCTCTGTATCGTGCGGAGTTTAGGTTGCCAGGGATGTGCACCAGTTGAGTTTTTCGGGCGCAGGATATGGCACCCCACATCATCACAATTCTTCGGCCGAAATTGTCGACCTCAAGATCTTGGGTTGCTGTTGTGACTCTAGGTCGTCCAGAACGTTTACGTTCAGCTGTTGAACCGGATTTCTGGCACCGTTGGAAGAGCCTTGAAATCGTGCTGTGGTGGACATGATAAAGCCTAGTGATTGCATTCTGTGACTCGCCGGCCAGGAGACGACCAATGACGATATTCCGGGTAGCTGCGTCTAGTTTTGGCATATCGTAACAGGTTGGAGAAACACTTTAACAACTGAATTCAATTGAAGGGCTATGTGTCTTTCATACCCATTAAACTGTTTTAATGATAACGTATAATTCGCACGTGCAATTAACAGCCTTACGTTTTGCCCTACGCCTTCTTCCTGCAGCGTTACACAAATGCTGTTCCAAAAGGCACGTGTGATCAATAGCCACTATCAGGTGCTTACATTCAATTATCAGACATTTACATTAATTCCAATGTTATGGTCAGCGACTGAAAAAAAAAAATTATTAGGAAATGGGAAAGTAGAAACTTGCAACCCATTATTCGACAAAATCGAATCCTGCCGAAATCCGAAATGCAGGCGACTCAATATTTCCAATCGGACAGTTCGACTTTTGCTAAGTAACATCGACCAAAGGCAGAACTGTATAAAATTTATCCCATAGCAAGGTCGACTGGAAACTTATTGCTCGTAATATCAATAATAGCGGTGGAGTGTAAAATATTTGCGCCTCGAGAAAATCCCACTGAAGGCACAAATATTATACTAGCATTGGTATTACGAGCAATAAATTTCCAACTTTTTTCATATTCACGTATTCACGCTTCACATATTGGCAAATTAACCACCTAATGATATTTACAACGAGTAAATCACTACCTATTCTGCTTTGGCACGACATCATATAACTCAAATACCGGTTACTTTAAGAATGTTTTAAACCGAAATTGTATATGGACTTATATCGCCAAAGTCTCCGACATTTGACATTTGAAGGTCAAATAAGCGGCACACGTCAGCTTCCAGTTTAACTGATAGATAGCGTACCAATAACTGATTTCTTTGACGAATCGACCCGAATATTAAGAAAGTTTTAGGCTCAGCATTATCAAAACAATGCCGAAAACTTTATCATTGGACACAGTTTTTGTCACGATTCATGTTGTCGTCAGGGTATGATTACATGTATAAAAGTGGTTCAGAATTATATCGTGTACAGCAAATGATGAGCTGCTCATCAAGTCTACTTGCGTCATTCAGCAATCCCTAAAATGGCTTGCTTGTTTATTTGTTTGGATGATTGAAGTTCTCTCAATTGGCAGGCGTAGCTATATGTCTGCAAGCTTCATACCATTTACCCGTGATTCAGGCGCACGCTTTTTTTTATCCTCACAATACATTGCCTGAACCAGCTTCGTTGTACCATTCAGGGGATCGAGTCCGCCTGTCACTCGAGGACTTTTTAACGAGGTTTCCTCCGGTTTTCCACCTTAATAATGCTAGGTGCGCTGTGAATTGGACAATCCGTCATCAAATAAGTGAAATACCCTTGAGTACGACTTTAATCACAAATCAAACAAACACAATCCGTTACCGTTTTCCTTGTCAGCTCATCATCTAATCAAGGACTGCCCAGAAACGGTTCCAGTGAGATGCTTGCTTTAATATAGACTCAGACCTTGTATTATATGTAAAACGTTTGAATCCCGTTGAGTATATTATTTAATACTTCACATTATAATTGTCTTGCTGTTCACTCTCGGAGTGTCATCCTATAATCGAGATTGCAATCATGCCCATCAATCAATGAGATAATATAATTTGTCATTTATCCTTGTTATTAAAGTAAATTAAAATATGTGACTTAAACCTTCTTTGTTTATTTTCTTTTTACAGCTACATCATTGTCCATGGCATGCGTTACTCTAGTCAGACAGTGTATCGAAATTTTACCGGAGAAGCACAGCGGCAAAGTTCTATCTTTTGTGATGGTGTTATCTTGCTTTGGCAAAATCTGTTTAGGTGTCCTAGTAGACCACTGCTTTTCGCACAACATATCCGGTTTATTCTTCTTATTGGCAGCTTTAATTTTCATGACATTCGGAGGGTCTTTCTTCTGTAACCACCAGACCTCCATGAAAAAGAAAGAATCTAAAGAGGCCTCTATGGACTTGAGTGAACCATTGATCCTAAAGCAGAGCATTCCAGTTAAACAAATGCTGTCGTCACCTTTCTTTCATGCCGTCTTCTGGACAACTGTGTTGTTTTATTCTTGTGGTTTCACTTGCCTCAATAATATCACAATCGTAGCAGAATCTGTTGGTGTTACAAATCCTTTGTATACAGTGTATGTGATCGCCGTGACAATAATTGTTTTCCGATCAGCTAGTGGAATATTGTTTGATTACTTTCGCTCCGAAATGTGTGGATTTGCCATTCTACAAATTAACTTTGTGAGCTTTATTGTCTCAATGTTTATTGGCCTGTTTGTTCTGGACAGCAGCACAATGTTTTTCGCCTCTATTTTGTATGGAATTGGATTTGCGTCGTCAATGACAATTGGTATTTCCATTTGTCTCCTGCGATTCGGCCGTAGCCACTGTGGTCTAGTGATGGGGATATTTTATGGAATTTCAGGTACTGGACAAGTTATCTTACAGATAATGTTTGGATATTTTTTCGATTTAGAAAGAGAAAAACAAGGTTTAAACAGAACGTGTTATGGAAAAATATGCTTCACAAGGGTGTTTCTAGTGATGTTGTTCGCGTCAAGTGTGGCCAGTTTGATTCAACTGTTGACCGGTGTACTTTCCTACAATAACACACGGAAAAATGACAATATAGAAGCGAAAAAATCAAAGGTTGACCAATGAACAGGGTGGGTTTCGATCTTTTGTATATATATTTCACAGAAGATGTAGATATGGAGGTGTATGCATGAATGATATTTATGTTTAACATATGCATGTAGGTGTATAATCCGTGACGCATTAGACACATCTATTGTGTTATCTGAGTGGACCAAGGGCACATAACCTTGTCCCATCTGGGTTTACTCCTAAATCCACCGACCAAGAGAACAAACCTAATTCAAGGACAGAAGGAGTTTACAGCAACCGATGGTGATTAGGGACAGAAAACAGTGCTTGAAATAAACTTTTAAATATGGTCAATATTTAGTTCAAATCGTATACAGCTCTTCCACTCTGTTATATGTGTTTTCGTTGGCACTTTTTTTATATTAACCGTTTTAAGAAAATAGTTACCCAAGATAGAACTAGTTATTCACAATTTCCAGCTCTTGTCCGTTAAGATAGATGTTGATATCTTGACAATGCCAACTAGAGCAAAAATTCAGTACTTTGGTTTTATGTATTTATTTGTGACTTTATTATGTTAGTTTAAAAAAAATAATTAGCAAACTGTATTCTTCTCTAGAAGCTTTGGTTCGACGGTAGATGTGTATGCGTATCGTATATAGACTATAAGTATAGCTCAACAGAGGACCTACTTTATTGTGTTGTTCCTTTATACAACTTGGGAATATATGCACACATTTTCTATATGTCGACCAAAGTCACAGCTCCAAGAAATGAAAAAAGATATGGATGTTAAGTTTCTGTATTTCGTTTTATTAAACCATCATTAGGAATGAAGAGACAGTCAAGTAGATGTGCTATATATAGTACATGTAAAAACAAACAATATGGTTAATTACAGTGTATTTAGACAACAAATTATTATAAAGAAAACTTAAATCAAAGATAGCCCTTTGCTGGTTTTTAATCCATGATTGCTGGGGTTTGATCTTTTTAATTGCCAGGTCTTCTCTGAACAGGAGTTCAGACCAGTGTCTAGATTTGTCAATAGCAAGTGTTTCCAAGGATTACTCTTTGTAGGTTTGGGGAATAACCTATATTGTACAGTGCTGAGCCTAGATTTAGTAGATAACAAGTATAATTGAGAGACTCACAGTTTTGAGTATGTTGAAATATCTCACTATTAATATTAGTGCTATGTTCTTTAGTCCTATTAGCTAAACATCTCTCTGTTTTTGCCAACATAGCTTGACTGGCAACCTGAGCATACAAATTAACATAAAATGTTACTTTTGTTTCCAACAGACATTCGTGTTTTCCAACTTACAAAGCATTGTAATTTAGTAGTAGAGTATAGTATTTTAAAAGCAATAGGCTGTTTGATCTGTTTTTAAATGGCTCAAAACATGGACTTGGAGTGAATCCACTTGAATCAGACCTAACAAGTGCAGCAGAAAGAATTTAGGAACAATTAGAACAGAAGAACCCGCGGCCATCATCATTTTGGGGAAACGAAAATATCAAAAATGCACTGAAATCAATGACGTACAACTAACTAGAGTTCGATGACTTCCAAAGATTCAAGACGTTTAAACAAGTAAACAAGGGATGTCCCATAGTAAAACCGGACAAATGTAATGTTGGAGTATTAATTAACCTTGACAACAAATGCATCATCGCTCTTTTCGAAAATCCCTTAAAATTTAACATAAATAGACACTAACCTTACTTTAACAGCTCATTTCTCTTCAATCGTATCTCTGTACTTTAAAAAAACGACATGAAATCACCAATGAAGAATACCAGCAAATGAGCCCTCGATCAGACCACCCTTGACGTTCCTATGCGTTACCAAAAATACACAAGCCTTTCGACTCTTTACCAAAATTCCGTAATTGCATACTATAACGTGGGAAAATGTCAATGTTCTTTTTTTTAAACCTTTAGGGGACAATGAATTTCGATTACAAGATTTTTTATGACGCAGCCAGCAGAATTAACGACACACCACCTGAATTTTTCCAGAAAGGTTTCCGATGTGTGTCGTTTGATGTCGAGTCGCTTTTCACCAAAATCCCTTTAGGTAAAACAGTTAATGTTATCCTTGACAGAATAAAAAAGACAATGTGATAAACTGCTCCCTCAAGTAACGCACGCTGAAAAAACTTATTCTCGATGCATGTATCAAAACACCATTTGATGGATTAGAACAACTATACCAACAACTAGATGGAGTATCCATGGGTGCTCTTTTGGCACCAACTCTAGCTGACATCATTCTGATAGAAATGGAAAACATACAACTCCTTATAGAATCTGATGTGATAAAGTTTTATGTAAGATTTGTTGATGACACCCTTGTGCTTGCAAAACCCTCGGGCCACGTTTTTTTCATGATGACTTTTCAACCTCAAAAGATGTACATTTTGTAGACCTCAGAATTAGTGGTGACGGTATCAATATTTACAGAAACGACAGTCATTCTGGCCAAATTTACCAACTATTCAAGCTTTCAGCCATTGCATCATAAAACTGCATGGATCAAGTCTATGGCAAATAGAGCCAAAAAAACTGTGTTCTGCATTAAATCTTTTAAGTAAAGAACAATATATTATTCGTAAGTTTGCCGCCTGGAACGGATTCATCAACCAAAGTTTAAGCTCTCAAAATCTGTGCAAAGTCACAAAGACAGTGATACTCCTAAAATATATGTAATATACCATATATAGGGAAAAGGAGGGAGATATAGTAAATTCTACTATTCAAAAAGGCAGATAACAGACCAAACAACGTATTGATTTTAAAATACTATACCACTAAATTATAATGCTTTATACGTGAGAAAACAAGAATCCCTTTTGGAAACAAAAATAACATTGTATATAAATGTGTAAGCCCAGGTGGCCAGTCAAGCTATGTTGGAAAACTCTTTTGGCACCAACTCTAGCTGACATCATTCTGATAGAAATGGAAAACATACAACTCCTTATAGAATGGTCCACCATACGACAGCACTTTCACCGTGGGGGCCCTGTCCAGGACCGTTACAACTTCCGTCTCCACGGAGAGCGTGTCCT
>JARFOD010000001.1:357376-392481 GCA_031763545.1 Mopalia muscosa | reverse complement strand
CAGATAGTTTATAGTATTATCTTTGTAATTCAGTCACTGTTAAGCGGATTTAAAACCCATTTGGGAATACCTTTAAAATGGAATAAAAGTTTGATAAAGTTGGAAAGCTATTCTTCCTCCAGTGCTAAGTAAATACAGCATTATCATATGTACACTCAAAACAAAACTACCCTTAGTATTTTCGTTATTTTTGGGATAACACTTTCTTAGTTTGAACAGATTCTAGTTCAAACAATTTTGCAGGTTAAAACCTGTCTGGGAATCGGACCCACGACCTTCAGAGTTATGCACCGAATCGCCAGCAGTAAATGCTGGCCACCTGGACCACTTAGCCACCCACCCAATTCAGTGCCTAACTCTGAAGGTCGAGGGTTCGATTCCGGGACGTGTTTCTACCTGCAAAATTTTGAGAACTAGAATCTATTCCCAAAATAAAGAAAATACTGTTAATCTTCACTTTCTATAAGACACAAAAAATTATCAAAATTACCCTTAGTCCCTCTGCTCTTTTGTAATAAAACTTTAAAGATATTTCCTTTCTCTAAACATTCAGACGTTGGTTCAATTGGTTTGTACAAGTACTGTGAATCTTTTCTAGCAATGCTGATTGTCCAGTATTTAGCATTAGTAAATTTGTCCAAATTATGTGGCAGTGGTGGAAAGAAGTTAAGTATTTTTGCTTGATTAGTTTTCCCTTTCTTAGTTAAGAAACAATCTAGATCTTTCATTCAAGTTTTATTACAAAAAAAAATACAAAGATTTTATCCACTATTTCGTATTAATTGGTGGTCAATTTGTTAGTTCCTTTGTGTAATTCCAAAAAAACATTTACTTCCTTTTTGTTTTTAAATTTAACATTTATTATGCAATCATCAGGAGATCAGCATAATAACTGATGAAATATTGAGTTTTCAACATTTATTATGCCATCATCAGGAGATCAGCATAATAACTGATGAAATATTGAGTTATTGAGTTTTCAACATTTATTATGCAATCATCAGGAGATCAGAATAATACTTGATGAAATATTGAGTTTCAACATTTATTATGCAATCATCAGGAGATCAGCATAATAACCTGATTAAATATTGGGTTTTCAACATTTATTATGCAATCATCAGAAGATCAGCATAATAACTGATGAAATATTGAAATTTCAACATTTATTATGCCATCATCAGGAGATCAGCCACCACTGAGATCATTTATTGATGAAATATGGAGTCAAAATTAAGTAACCGCTTTTTTGAAATTACACTATTTGTTTATTTTATTATGTTGAACTCTTAGGTGGAATCAGTGGTTTTTGAAAAGAGTGTATTTACTGTTTCTAAGTTTATCAAATTAATAGTTTTCAATTGGTTCATTAGGTAACTTGCAAATATGCCAAAACTCAATCAACTCTTTGCTTGGAATAAATCTTCTGTTGGTATTTGGTTTCTAACAAGAAACACCAGCTAAATAAACTGTTCCGGGCCATCACTAAAATTTGGATATTTACCATTTGTTAATTTATCTAAATCACGTGGCAGTGGTTGAATACGTTGGCTAAGAATTTGTTGTCGCCTGTCTTTCATATCATCAATATCCTCAGCTAGGTCCAATAAGTCTTGTTCTATCTCCTCAGCCTAGAAAATCACACACAATAACGCACACATGCAGGTCAATTCTAGATGAATGGTTAGAAGATAAAAACAAGAAATACCAGTAATCAAACCATGCTAACACAAGAGGACATTTTGAAAAAAAGATTCCCAGTGCAATATGTTTTTTTAAATTGACTTGACTGATGCAGTGTTTCACTTGGAATAAAATCGAGCCGTATTATTTCTTACATGAATGTGTAGAAAATCAGATGTTTCTCAAATTTAAATGAAGTTTTTCAAAATGTCCTCTGAATCTACAGCATGCTGGAAGGGGAGGCTTCTATCACTGGTTCATTAGAAATAAATTTAAAAAGGATTCTAGAAACAGAAAACTGAACTGGTCACTGCAGATTTGTGTTTTTGTTATTATCCAATTAATGTTCAACATAGTTATTTTTCTAAATTATATTGATGTTTTTTTTTATATCAAAGAATAATCCCATCTTTGACAAAAAATATCAAATTTTGACTTGGCAACATCATGATTCGATGTGGGATGGGTCCCATGCTGTGAATCGTGAAGCCATGATTTCAGTTTAAGTACTTAATTTTGATAAGGCAGCCGTAGGTGTTCAGTTTTCTGCACAAGCAAGCTAAATTGGGCCCATAACATCTATCCATCATTTCAATGTAAAAAAAAAAATAACAAATATAGTGAAAATCTCTCTCTACGGTACCAAAGGTGTATTTATTAAAACAGTTTCTTCTCATGCCATTGGGCTGGTGTTTGAAAAAGAGAAAAAAAATCATCAATCCGCAATGATGTAATACCAACGCCTGCTGCCGCCATTTGTTGCCACCAACCGACTGTTGCTACTACACCAAACTTGATGATTTACGAGTCTTCCAATTCATGAATTTCCATTAGACATTTTTTGTTCGATTTGTCTGACTATTAAGGACTAATAACCATGTTATGTTGTCATATAAAAACAATGAACGCATAGAGCAATGTTAGCCATGACAACGTATCTGAGGAAGGAGAGACATGTGACCCGAGTAGTTAAAGTAAACATGGCTGTCAGAGCTTAAGCGAGTTGCATTGTAAATGATGAAATGGTTATGTACAATTTAGTACGAGAAGAAAAAAAAATAGACAGAATAATAAAAAATACAGAAAAGAAAAAAAAGAATTTGAAAAGAAAAAGTTTCCTGTGTTAACATTGTCTCATGCAAAATGCGCTTAAGAGGTTGGAATTTTCGCTTTGGCATGAATTCTTTGGTGAGCTTTGGTTAATCGTGTTTTGTCGTCAGCGGAGTAGCAGTGTGAGAACCTGCCCTACCTTGAGCAGTTTCTTCTTCTCTGGTGATAAGCCACCAAGACCCTTCCGCTTGCCTTTCTTCTTACGTTCTTCCTCTTCCTTTCGCCGAGCAGCCTGCAGTTAGCAGAATTGCAATAGCATGCCATATAGAGAGACTTGGTGAAGTGTTCAGAGCGTAGCGACCTTCACAATTCAGAATAATCAATCAGCAACACTCATATAGCTAACTCTCTAGGAATGGAGGTACAGAAGTGCTACGCAACAAAGCAACAAAGCTTGCTCGCTGTCTATAATACCGGCTTTATAGATGAACAAACCACTATATAAGACTGCTGTGACCAATCTATTTGGCTAGTAAGCGTGCTATACTCAGATATAGACAGTAATGTAAAGTTCTATTCATGTGTATGTCAGATTGTAGGAATGGTGTGATCGTGGAGGAAGCTAAAACTACTATAGAGGGTTAAAAAGATGGGTGCCCATACAGCCTCTCCTCCAACACATAACCTATTTTTCATATAATAAAAATCATTTAACAAATTTTTGCCAAAAATGGAAGCATGAAAACGTATAAAACGACATCATGAAGAGACAAATTGGGTCTATATAGCAACATGGTGATTGATGATGGCAAAAAAAAAAAACTAACAAAGAAAACGATGAATTTAACCAAAAAATTGATAAAACACCAGACCAATTCGCATTAAGGACAAACTTGTGACAAATGCAAACCGAACACCATGGCATGCAGAATGTTTTTCTGCACACTGGAGCGTAACGAGACAAGGGGAAACAAACACACGATGTACTTACCTCTTCCTTCTTACGCTCTCTGTCTAATCGTTCTTGTTCCTCTTTCTCTTCTTCTTCCTAAATACAGGAAATTAAACCAGTCAGACACATTGAAAACACACAAGGAATTGGTCTGGATGAAGGGGTATGTTTGGTGAATACTTTAAAAAGTCACTTGCGAACAGGACATTTTCAGTGCAACTGATATTATTAGTCCAAAATCATAATGAAAAACTGCTGCAGGCAATTGACTTTGTAAACTGCTCTGTGTATTTGATAACCCTTCTTGGTTATAAAAAAGGTCAAAAACAATTTTGTTCTGTCAACTGGACTACTGTGGACGGAGACATTTAAAAAAGACTTTACAAATGGTCTTAGATTTAGATCCTGTCATTAGATATTTAAACCTAAAATTACCAAAATATAATTGTTAAATCAAATCATTTGACTCAGACTTACCTGTAATCTTCAGGTATCTATGGTAAAACTATTTCCCACCCTTACCTTTACACGAGCTGCTCCTCGTTCACGCCAAGTGTTTGATGACGATGATGATAGAGAGGAGGATGATGACAGACGACGTTCTTGGACATGATTATCTCCCTTTTGATCACAACCATGCACATGCAGAAAACACAGACAAACCATGTAAGCATAAATTGACAATGTCTATCAATAAATAATACATTTAGAATTTTTTTTTACTTCTAGCTACACGAATTGAAGTACCACAGGTATATCGTTAATTTAAACACATGTATATTATATTCACAGTTGAAAACCTTTCCCATCACATAAATAACTAAACAAAACCAAACAAAACAAACAAGAAAAGCTAAAACAGATAGGAGAATTTAGTTTAAACCAATTTTCTATAAGAATGAATGAAATTATGAGAGAAAAAAGTTAGCAGCATAAAAAAAGGATATTGTGATGAAGTGCATCTCAAGCTGCAAGTGTTAGTGTAAACGTTAATAACAGCAGAAAAAATATCCCAGTTACCCTATAACTGCTATAAGTTGGGACACTCTAATTTCGGAACAGTCCACAGAAATAACATGCAAGACCTCCTGTGGTAAAGCCTATTTCTCTGTCCCAACTGCTAGAAGTTATAGGGTACATTAAAATGAACCTTCAGGATAATATAGTACAAATCTTAGACAAAATATTTTCAACATGGCAAGTATTGTATCACATGCTGATTTGTCATACTTTTGAAGTTAGAAAGTTGGTTGAAATTTCATCAACCAGAAGAGGAAAAGAAAAATGGTACCGATACTTGATAATAAGTATAAAAAGCGTAAGCTGTTTTAATCAATTTTGGATTTATGGGACACATTCAACAGCAATTGTCTGATATGTTATTTGTGATAAAATATTTCTTTGCCACCATTAAAGTTCCAGGTCTGTTTATTAAATATGCTTCCGTTGATCTCAATTACCTTGCTAACCAATACTGAAGGCATTTTCTTGCTGGTGTAATTAAATATAAAGTATAAAAAATAGTTGAGGGATGGGCTAGGTTGTTCAGTTCTTGCTTTTAATATTTGAAAAGCCGTCAAAAGGAAGAAGCAGAAAAATACTAACTGAATGTGCAGAGAGTTAAGAATCTTGCCACCAACATGCATAGCTCTACCATCTCTACCTTAAACTGAAAAGCCACCAGAAATAAAATATGGTCATTCTAAATGCTGTTTGTTTGTTAGTGATTTAAGGCATACCTAAATGTTTTTGACGTAGGAGGAAAATTAGCTTAGCCGTTGTATGTATGAGAAAAACTCATAAAACAGTTAGAGTGAACTCTGTTAACTGTACGTCGAAAATGATCTATATACATGCTTACAAAATAACAGCATGCACTAAAAGTTTATCTAGCATGCATTAAATGTTTTTCTAAAGTTTACATTGCACGCAATCGTTTATTTTTGGTTAAAAGAACTGTATATTTAGATATTGGCAAAAGCTAAAAGGAAAGAATAAAGCCAAGTGAAGATTCTGAATATCAATTTTTTAAATAAAATGTTGTTTATTTCAGAGGAAGCCAGATAAGGTTGAGCAGAGAGTTACAGTGGTATGTGAATCCGATTAGACATAAGTGACAACATCATAACTTTGTTTATCAAATATAACCTTTTAACATATACTCTTTAGAATGCTGCATTTTATACAGAATATCAAACAACAAATGTTTCCATATTTTCAATTGGAGTACTGATTTGGCGAGATGATCAACACAGTGTTGTTGATACAAAGTTAAAATCTGTTGATAAACAGTTGATATCTGTATCTGCAGGGATTCATAGGCCATTTTCTTGAATATCGTTTATTTAAAATTTATTTTTGATTTAACAAATTCGACCAAAAATTATGATATGACAGCCCTTTGATTTGATAAAAAAAATCTATGCTCTTATCAAAATTAAATTTCAAAAAAATATTGAATAATCCTAATTATAAAATGAAATATTGAATATATGTCAAACAAAATTGAGTTTTTATAGAATTTAAAAGGCCCATATAGGCTTCTATCAACCCCTGATGCAGTAGATAGGCCATTTCTCTTTTAATCTAATCTGTGATTTTGAGGAGATTCTCCAGTAGCAAGTCCTACATGTTAAAGGCATTTTCCACACCCTGTTATATTCTTTGACAAACTTATGATATACCAATCAC
This sequence comes from Mopalia muscosa, assembly GCA_031763545.1. Classification (NCBI taxonomy): domain Eukaryota; kingdom Metazoa; phylum Mollusca; class Polyplacophora; order Chitonida; family Mopaliidae; genus Mopalia; species Mopalia muscosa. Next base: position 386,105 of record JARFOD010000001.1, on the reverse strand, counting down.
CTTACACCAGTTGAGAAATAGAACAAGGTTTTTAGCGTATTAAAATAAGTCTTACATCCAGTTGCAAATCGCCTGTTCTCAGTGCAGAGGTGTTCTGATGATTCGTTGATGGAGTCGTCCCCTTTACAGACAACAAGTACATGTTAGTAAAAACTGTCACTTTAAAACATGAACATATAACCACATAATACACAGTACACTTTATGTTTTAGCATATATATTCCAATCAGACATGGTCGGTTTTTGTCCCTCATAGCTTGAACACTTGGCAAAATAGAATTCTCAAGAAAAATACCGGTATCCAACTGCTTCTATTCTTACTAAACAAAGCTTGACCGTATCACAAAAAAACATGATTCCTAAATGTCAAACAATAAACAATTCTACTGAAATGCTGTATAGTTTGCTTTCAAGACATGCTTACTGAATGCTCCTCTCTTGTTTTCCATTTCTGCAGTGTACTGTTAGTAGAGTTGATACGAAGTTCTATAGGTGTATGCCGGGGATGTTCATTAGTCTTTTGAGCATTTTCAAATACAGATTTTTTGTCTGCAGTTTTTCTGGTTGACGGCCGATCTCTTTGCCTTGGTGATGTATCCTTTGAGCTTATGCTTGTTGTGTATGTTGAAATTTTGGATGAAATTTTTGAGGATTGATCGTTTGGAATGTTGTGAATTGATGATGAGGATGCCTGTTTAAAATAAATCATAAAATAGGATGTTCTCAACATGCAATTTCAGAAAGAGGAAAAAGTAAAAAAAATTGTATAACACTATTCAAGTGGTTCTTTAAATCTGGTATTACCAAACTTTCTAAATTATACTAAAAAATTAAGCGTGGACACAGGCATTTCAAGGAAATGATAGCACTGTAGTCTTACTATACATTCAGGACAAAATGGTGGCATAGCTACTGTCGGCAGGGCGTGTTTTTAACATACAGATGATTTCTCCAGACAAGAGGGAAAGCGAGTTAGCCGAAGAGAAAAAAAGAACCTCTTTAGAGTCTTGTAGATGTATTAACAAACCCTATTGGCATGTTCCCAAGTCATTATATTACTTTCCCCTTCAGTTTGTTGAAAGGTCACTCCAAGGTCACAGAAAAACTATTTACTCAGTGTATAGACCCCTATACTACATGCTTCTAACTATTTTAACTTAACAGTAACTGTTTTAGAGATTACAGATTCAAATAAAAACTTAAGAGCTTTCAACATACAGGTAGACATCAAAACAAATAATGTGCCACTAAATACATTACTAATGCCAATAAATCACAGAATGTATTCTACATCAAGCAGTTATAAATATAACAGTCCTCAAAAATTAATTGAAGCTTTTTTTAAAAAATATACTTGATTATTGTTTCTTACATTTTTGACTTTGTCCCCAGACCTCCATCTATTTGCCACTTTGTTGCTGTTTTCATCATATGTAGACCTCTACACAATCGAAGCAAACAAATTTTCATCACAAAAAGTAGCAGGTTGTATAATCTAATAATATTTGAGGCTTATGTAACAAGAGACATGCACATATCACCAAAATGAAAATAAATTATTTCAGGAACAAAACCTCAAGATACTAGCCACCATCACCAATATATGTTAACCAGCTACAATTGGCCATCATATATAAGTCCTACACCTTTAATTGAGGTATGTATTTGAAACTGAAAGCAATCAAGAATCAAAACTGATGTTACCTGAACTGTTAATTTTATTACAAAAATAATTTTCAACTGAATTACTTCTGATATGTTGACAGTAATATAATATTACTAAAACTCTATGTGATGGTCAAAATAAAGTTAAAACCACTTAGTATCAGAATTTTTTTTTAAATGGCCATCAAAAGCAACTACTTCAAATTCAAAATAAAAATCCTTACATCGTTCTCATTGGTCTTTGAGCTGTCAGAAACAGTTTCTTGGTTTTCAGTTTTATTAAACTAATAAAATAAAAAGTAAAGTTGAGTTTACCAAGCGAGCAAACAAATTTGAAGAATAAAAAGTAAATTTTAAAACAGTGTCTTGGTTTTCAGGTTTATTAAACTAATAAAATATAAACTAAAGTTTAGTTTACCAAGTAAGCAAACAAAACTGTAATTTTTCAAATAGAAATTTAGCCAAAAATTGGATTTCATTTAGTAGATATTAAATTGACATGGTTTCACTTTTGACGAAGACTTAACTACAAAAAAAGGACATTTCCACAAACATTATTTAAATTGCTTCATATATATTCAAGCCATTAAACTATCAATTTATAAAAGAAGTCTTACTTTTTCTTGTAGACTTTTCAAATTACGTGCACCATATATACGCCGTTCAGGCTTTAAAGGGGATTGACCATCCTGTCAATTGGCACAAAAATTAAAAGCGTTAAAAATAGTTACAGATTTTTCCCATTACACTTGAAGAGAAACTGCCCACTTGCCAAATGTGGATTCATAAAATGTTCCAGCTCCAACTTAAAATCCCTTAACTGTTGTTAAAAGAAAAGTGCTTATTTACTAGTTTATGCCATGAGCTATTATGCATTATAATGGAACTAGTACATGTTCCCAGCATGCAAATTGCATCTGCCATATATGGTATGCAACCCTATACCCAAGTGCTTCCACAACCTGTTTGACACTTGCTCATTAGCAACAACAACAGCAGGGCATCTGGAGAACCTCATTCTGGCACGTTTGGTAAATAAAAAGAACACAGATTTGTATACACCCAGCTTAATCGTTTAAGGACCTGTGAGAAATATGGCCAGCTGTAGAACAACCTTAGTAACATTTTGTGCTAAAATACTGACTATTTTATTTCTGCAGGAGGTAAATTAACATTCAAAGACATTATTTAAAAACCTCCTTGGGGACATATCTACTTGTAATATAAAATAGATATAGATGAGCAAACTTGAAGCCAATCAAATATCTCTTTTTTTTTTACTGTATAATTGTTTTTTATTTGTAGTCATCACAAATCCTTGTTCGCACAGGTTTATCAATAAAAACACGTTTTACCAAAAGTACCAGCAAAGGTCACATTTTTACAAAAAGACTATTACATTGATTAGCATATTATACCACATTCAGCAATATTTCAGCTAACTTGTGTTGTTACGTATCAATACGAAGAGAACCATAAAGCACAAAATTAAACAAAAATGTGTGAAAGGCATAAGAACAAATATAGCCGTGTTGTCCATAAGTTAACTCAAGACTGTTAACAACAGAACTGCTTAAACTTCACAAAAAATAATGGGGAATAAAGTTTACCTTTGAATTGCGATTTTCAAACTTGGCTTTTTTGTCAACAACTCTACTTGTTATTAAACCAACCTGACAACAGGAGGAAAAAAATTTGAAGTCTGGTTCAGAAAAAAACTGCAATAGTTTTTATTTGCATGATGAGATTATTTCAATACAAACAGAAAACTATTCAACAGGGTCATATTTAACAATAAATTATCATAAAATCATTGCGCATATAAAAAAAGTTTATTAAGGACTCAAAGAGGATAAAATAAAATAACAATATTTTTCCCAAGGCCTAAAGAGCTGAAAGTGTAAAGCTTAAATGTTGAAGTGTTTCAAAAACATAACAACTATATAAAGATGTATAATAATAATAATAATCCATAGATAATGTATGCATGCTCACCAAAAAGTTAAAAAGAAAAATGAAGATCCCTACCTTTGGTGAAGAAACAATTTTCCTAGAGTCCTCTTCATGGTTAATCTGCCTTGTTTTAGAGTTAACCAATCCTTTATTTACGGCAGTTTCACCCTTTAATCGAATTGGATCTGTTGATCTATGAACAGCTTTTTCAGTTTTTTCATCATCTTGAGAAAAATTTCTTTGTCTATCCCTAAACCCTTTATTTGTTTTTTGTTCTCCTTCAAGCCTTTGCTCCTCCAATTGTCTTTGTTCTGAAAGTCTCCTTTCTTCAAGTCGTATTTGTTCCAATCTTTCCTCTTCCTCCAACCTTTCCACCTCTAACCGTTCTTCCTCCTCCTTCCTTTCACGTTCAAGCCTTTCTTGTTCAAATCTTTCCTGTTGAAAACGTTCTTCTTCTAACCTTTGTTCCTCTAGATGTTCTTGTCTCAACATTTCTTCCTCCAGTCGTAATTGTTCAAGTCTTTCTTGTTCTAATCTTTGTTCTTCCTCAAGTCTTTCTCGTTCAGAATGTTCCAAACATTGTTCTTCAACCTTTCCCTGCTCTGGCGTTTCGCTTTCAAGTCTTGAATGTTCCAACCTTCCCACCTCAAGCCTCTCTTTTTCAATAGTTCTATTATGTTCTCTAAACTTTGCCTTTTCAAGATTGTTTAATTGTTCGGTTTCTTGTAGCTCAGAAGATTCAGACTCCAATTTACTTTGGTAAACTCCAAGCCTATCAGATTTTAATTTACCCACATTCTGCTTATCCACTTTTGGTTGGGCAGTTACATCAGACCGATGTTCTGCAGCTTCTCTGAATTTATTGAAGTTTGTTTGATTATTATTGAAAACATACATTTCAGGCGGACGGCTAGGACGACTGGCCAGGATGCTCTCTGCTTCACGTTCAAACATTTCTTTGGCAGCCTTTACCTTTTCGGCAGCATATTTCCTAGCCTCTTCCTCAATTCGCTCATCTTCAAGACGTTGCTTTTCTCTGTATTTACGTTCCCTTTCTTCACTTTCTTTGTCTTCAGTTTCGCCACCACGCCATTTCTTTAGGCGTTCCGCCCTTCTCTGTTCTCGTTCATCCATTTCTACTGGCTCTGGGTAATCTTCCATCGCGATTTCTGGCTCTGGGGAAGGTTCTCTCTGCCCTGCTCTTTCACCATAATTGTCTCCATATCTTTGTTGTCTGAAATGAGCCAAGGCCTGTGAGCGAAAATCATCGCCATCATGTTCATGTGTTGATCTTGATCGTCTTGGACGTGGAGTGAGCACTTCTGCTGGGGGCTGCTCAGATTCTGGCCTTTTCCACCGACTTGACCTAGGCTGAAGCGGTTCCTGCGCAGAATCCAGACTGACGTCTTGTCTTAAACGTCTCCGTCTTTCTGTTGAAGGAGTATTATCAGATTCTGTCTTCAGCCACTTCTGCAATAAAGCATTGGTCTTTTCTCCTGGTAACCCTTCTGGCCTTCTTTGCTGCCAACTGCCCATGTCAACTTCCGTTTCTGCAGCCTGGTCGAAACTCCATCCCCTTCTCTGGTGTGATCTACTGGTTGAAACAGGACTTCTTGGACCAGGGCTCGTAGGACTATCTGAGTTAACATGATTTAACGGTGCATCCTAAAGTTATAAGGGTAAAGAAAGAAAAACAACATGCTGTAAGTGACAAACTCAAACAACACTGAAAACTTATTAGTCATCACTATCAAAAACATGCAGTAATACAACATTTTTCCACACAGTAAAAACACTCAATTGAAACCAAATGCACACAGGTTAACACGCAAATTTATACAACAACACCAAAAACAACGAATTAAAACATAAACTCTTGAGCAACTCCACATGAAAATTTACTATACAGGCTTTCCGCCCACCTGCCGGGTTCTTTCTCAAATGTGTACAATTAATAATGTGACCGTAGCTAATCAGAAAATGTTATGACGCCAAGATGACATAACGCAACCATGGAAACAGAAATCAGAATGTTGTGTGGAGAAGTGGAGTAGCTCAGTAGTTTTAATTCATTTAATACAACCAACATACAAGTCTTTAACAATATATCAATATGAATCAAAACAAAACCCTGTACTAATCAGACGAATTCATGGTTTTTTCACACACATAATTAAATTAAAGGGCATGGTTGTGCAGGCAAAACAAAAAACATGAAAAAACGAAAATGTTAGAAAATTTCAATACTCAAAACTTCACACGCTAGACTTACCTTCTCTCTTTTTTACCGAAACACCGGTTGTTTAATTCAATTTTTGCAATCAATTACTTGCCTTCAACTCACGTCACAGTTTTCTACGTTTAATTATGCGGAGAAATCCTCTAGACTTTTCCAGAAATCCCACATTACAAATATAGGGAAATGGCAAAGAAGACAAAATCATAAAAGGAAAATGTCCTTTATCTTGAATATACAAGAGGTTTGTACCAATCGATATTAATGTGCAAAATGGTATAGAATTTATTTTCATTTTTGGAGAAACAGGACCTAAATCTAAGCACCATTCCATGAACACAGAGAACAATACTTAGCCTGTACTCTTCCTCAAATCTCAAGACACAGTGTAAAGGTTCAAACCTCATCATCTCTTAAACATCTATACCATAAATCATTAATGAACCAAATATATTTTGAACAATCTTTCTCTCACTTAATAGGTGGTGTTTCCATTCAGGAAACATGAATTAGTACATACTCGGCGTTTCCGGTCAGCCTCTTCTCGGATTTTTTGCTCGGCTGCTTCTTTTTCACGGCGTTCTTCTTCGGCTTTCCTGCGAGCTTCTTCTTGCTCGCGTCTGCGCTCTGCCTCGGCTTCTTGTTCTTGGCGTCTACGTTGGGCTTCTAGAGCTTCTTGGGCCTCACGAGCAGCAGCTTCTTCTTCCTAATAAAATTATCGTGTATAAAATAGTTAGTCTGGTAACAAAATTTTATTCTAAATTTTGAAAGTCATTTATCCAAAATACATTTAACAGCACACCCAGACTAGAATAACAGATACAAAGAACCAGTAAGACAGACATCAACTAGGTCTCAAAACTTACTTTTCATTCAACTTTTGGTTAAAAAAAAAAAAATGCCTCATTTTACCTTAAATTATCCACCACCCCTTCCTTATCATTAAACAAGCAACCAAATTAATCATGCCATGCTTTTTGAAAATAGTAATAAAATTAGACAAATAGATGCTTGGAGTAGCCAACATATAGACAATAAACATTTTGAAACAAAAAGGCATTTAAAAATGGCCAATTGTTTAAATAGCATTGTATGCAAATGCATCTAGTTTAAACAACTGTCATAAAAAAAATTGTAGGCTAAATATACTGAGATTTATTTCAATAAAATAAAATACACACCAGGCCTTCTGACTTGAGGTGTGCTGTCTTATGCTTTAACACAGATCACTCACCTCAAATCAGATGGCCTTCTTACTTTGGGAAAGAATAGTTTTTGTTGGTTGCAACACCAAACAGTGAATAAAACACAAAAATGCAATTGCAGCCATACAGGTGACTGGCATTTAGTGGAATGCAATGTAATTAGTTGCCTGAGCAAGATAATTTGATAAGCCCTTTTTTATCATGATGGGATAAAAAGAGTGGTATGAATACTTAACGAAAAAAAACATACCTTAGAAAAACATATATATTTTTTATCATAATGGCACATTTCTAGAAATGAGTTGGAACAAATTAATAAAATCAACCAGCTGTTCATGCCCAAACATTCAAATGTATACAAAACGTGCAAGAATAATTATCCAGTAAATATTGACTAAATGTTTGCACTCTTTTTCGATTATGACACAAATACAGGTAACAGGTAACATAAAGTGAGGTAGCAGGACTTCAGAGGAACATGTTAACAGGGAGACTGTGAATATCAACACTGCACTATTGAAGTGATATGGAAATGACTTCCTGTCACTATTTGACTAAATTATATTTAACGGTTGTTGAGCCAGATGATAAAGGCATACATCTCCGAGTTCTTAATCAACACAACAAGTTTGGGCCACACTCAAAATAAGAAAATCACAGAATTGTCCATAAAAACCTCAGATAGGAAAACTTCCTTCCCATATCCAGGGAAATAGGGTTTACTTTAGCACAAAAATAATAAACTATGTAAGGATGTAAGACAAATGCAATTTTTTGTACGAATTCCAGTATGCAAGGGTAAAAACGGGGAGCAACAACAGGGAAAAAGAGAGAAATGAAATAGAGTTCATTCATTCAATTTGTCACTCAAATTTGTTCAAAGGTTCGATCACAAACTTCCAAAGAATTTCAAATAAAGACAGAAGAGATAGAGAAGAGGGCAGGGTTCACTCGGCTACCAAAATGTGAGAATCTGATAAAAACTGTGGATTCCAAGAGTCAACTTGAACACGCTGAACGAACCTCCTGTTCTCTACGTTTTCTAGCCTCTTCCTCCGCGGCAGCCCGAGCAGCTTCTTCCTCGGCTGCTTTAGCGGGATCAACTGGTGGTTCCTGTAGATATGGGGTACTTTTAGTTAAACATCTTCATTATAATGGCTTTACCTTTACTGTTTGTGTCAATCTGTGGATAATATTCTGCAATCTACTGTTCATCAAGGATAGGATTTTTTTTTTTCTTCAAATTATATCTATTAAGAGATTATGTTATATTTTAATCAATATTGAATAATTAATATACATTTTAAGCCTTTACTGTTTACTGCCAATTTATCAAGATCTATTTCTTACATATTATCACATTGGTAAAAACAATAAGCTACACATTAACAAGTCTTATTTTGTTCTTTGAGTGTGGAAATGAATACAAGAAATGTATCGCAAAAATTCACCGCAGATTGTTTCACAAGATTATTATTCATTATATATGATTTGATATAATATTTGTTTTTGACATCTTTTATTAGCTTTAACTCTTCTTTTTCAGTGAAGAAAATGTGTCTTAAAATATCTCAGCAAGCTTTTTTTGATTTTAATACAAGTCATAAGGCATTTGGTAAAAACTTCTTTTTTGGCGTAACTTATTATATTCACTTAATATCTTTACATAATACCTTTACTTACTATCTTTACTTACTATCTATGAACCTGAACATTTTGCTGTTTTATCCTCATCAAATAAAGTCAAATAAAGTCAGGCCAACTCTGACAATTATTCATTATGTTAAATGGAAGTAGATATTATTCATAATGGAGAACCTAAACCAGGAACTTTTTGAGGGAGATGGTATGTATTTTGTAATATAATTGTAAATTAATGAACGTAAGAAAACAGCTGATACATAATACACAGGACAATAATATGGAGGACATAAAACCTGCTTAAATAGAGACAGAAACAATATACATATATATAGAGTTATTTAAGCAAAAGCTTCTTTGTTATTGCTTAGTCAGCAATAAATATGTCAGGTAGCAAAGCCTAATATAGCTATATGCATAGTAGCTTTACATATTACATGTATATTTATTATAGTTAATGCCAATGCTTATACAGTGTAATAACTAAACTATATGCAACATGTATTACAATTATTTAGATGAAGTTAGTAAAATTATGAAGGAAAAACATGAGTGAAAATTAATAATCCCGTGTTATGATGAATAAAAGGAGTCAAAATTAGTTACCCGTAACTATATATAACAATTAAATATTTCTCCAGAGTCATACTTATAAGTGAAACAATTCATTTAAATTGATAGAAACATAGGTTCAGTTCTTATAAACGTAATAATAAAGTTAAAATCTAATTGTTTCAATAAATTCAATTCAACATGCAGGAACCCACAATTTGGGACATTGAGGCAGTAAATCCCACTGTTGAACCACACAAGCCTGATGTACTTGGAAAACAGTCTAGTTCCACTAAGCAGCCCTTAGCTTTTTGAAGCAATACCTACGTTCTTATTCACAGCTTCTGTTCTTGAGAAATTTAGATGAACTTTTAACATTGATTTACAAATTTTCTTGACGTAAGTTTGTTAAATGCTGTAAAATAATTATGAGTTAGTCCATAATTTTCTTTAACATACTATTTCAAGTAAAACAAAAAGGAGCAGAAAGGTTCCTCCTGTCAACTGAATATGCTATTTATCGTTAATAACTGTCGCTGTGTTATGAACCACATTTTATCTTATTTACCTTATAACTGCTTTGTGAATTTAGACTGTTGATTTCATTGAACCAAGAAGTGAAATATTGAGGGGGGAAAAGGCAGTAAAGATAAGACCGCTATAGTTAAAGATAAATATTGTCTATAGAACATGAAAAGTAGAAAAATATAGCTGACTGCACTACATACACCACTACGACAGTTAGGACAGACAGAATGACAGACAGAAAAACACAAGAGTTTAAACTGCTACAGTACTACAGCGTACCAACAGCTTATGGGAAAATACTTATACCAATAACCATATTTCATTTTATATGGCATTTTTTTTTTAAACAATAAATTAATTTGATAAGAAACCAATCCTATGTGTTTCATTCACATAGGTTGATAGGTGAAAGAATTTTTCTCGATACAATTTGAGTTATTGGATTACCCACTTGGTAAATACTTTGAGGTCATACCACACTTGTAAGCATGGCAGATTATTGATAAGAAACCAATCAACAATCTCTGTAGTCACAAAAATTGTCCTTTATATACATTAGTGTATTGGAACAAATACTGTTCCTTGACGTTTAACTTCAGGGCATTAGGGCAGAACAAAAGAAGCAATTTCCCATAAACCATTTAGTCAGAACTACAATACCAAAACTTGTTTTGCCAACAAATTTTATTATTGATTGTTTGCATAAAACATTTTTATCCTAATATCTTCAAGGGTGTATCAGACTGGAAACCACATCTAATGGGAAGATCTTCATATTAAATACCATACTATTTTTGTTTGGGTATCTTTTTATCCCAACAGATATGGTTCTCATCTGTGCAACCCACTCCAAGAATTCTAGATAGTGTTCTGAAAGAGATTTCTGAAGGAGTGCAGAGGCATGGAAAAATGGATTTCAAGCCTAGATCTACCATAACATAGAGCCACACAGATTTAATAGAAACATATTTACCCCCCCCCCCCAAAAATAAATAAATAAGTAAATAAATAAAAAGTTGTTTAGTCCTTTAGAAAAAAGTCCTTGAGAAAGCAACTTTTGTATTACTTCTTTATTTTCTTTCTTTTTCGTTGTTTAAAAATGGGCATTCTATTTTGTTTGTCATGTTTTAACAAATACGAGTGTTAAAAATGACAAGAGGTTAATGACCTTATAAAATTTTGGGGTTTTCATTGTGCTTTCGTTTTAAATTTTGATAAACTAGATTCTCAAATCTCTGTGTTATTTAATGGTAAAACTAGACAGAAAATAGAAAAGTTCCATAAAAAGATGCTATAGTCCAGATAAAGTCTCGCTGAAAAACACTGTGCAAATTAATTTTGACAAAGCAGATCTTATGAATGTTTATTGGGTAAGCTTAAATTTTAGGAGAATTTCGGATACATCTTGTTTGACCGACTTTGTGAGCATGTAATTCTGGACGCTAGCATAATTTATTACCCTTTAATAGCAGACTACGAACAGTGATATATAAACTAGTTTCTATGACAACAGCGTTACAACAGACCAAACTGACTACAACAGTTCGTGTCAACGTCCCACCTCTTCAGCTGTGGCGGCAGGCGTTTCATCTTCCTCGACCTGTCCCCTACGCCTTCGAGAACGACTTGTTGTCTCCTGCAAGACCGTGATGGGATAGGAGAACAAGTACAGAACATTACGTGAGCACAACAAGAAACAGTTCAATGAATGTTAGAAAATTTGAACAGAAAGAGTTTATAAAACGTTATAAGAAGTAAATTGATGTATTGAAAACTGTTAGTAAAATTTCAACTTAATACACAAATGGAAGAAATAATAATGATGATATAATTCAACAAAAGAGATAGATAATAAAAAAAAAATAAAGATGTGTGGAAGACGATTTTATCATTTATAATTTTGACAGTCTTTGGAGTAAAAAGATGCTTATCAAACAGTTTATTGAGCATGTGAGTTTTTTAATTGAGTATTTGTTTGATTGGGGTTTAACGTCGTACTCAAGGGTATTTCACTTATATGATTGTCCATTGCATATTGTTCCATGCCAAGCTACAGTATGAAACAACGTATGAAACATCGTGTGACTCACTCATATACCTGATGGTCGACAAACAGACTCAATTGATGTTTGAATCTGCTGAAGTTTAAGTAGGATTAAGCTTGGAGAAACAAATTTCTAACTCCACACACTGGACTATTGTGTGAATCAATCAGTTAATTCATGTCCAATCCACCCTTCCACTACCATCTACCCTCCCTTAATTAAAACAGGTGAGTCTAAACAGCAACTGGCTTCTTACTAGCATATACAATGTATCCTAGCAACACATCATAAACAACAAAACTGACTGTCTATGTAAAGTCTGATCTGGCTTCTGTTTCAAAAATGTTTTGTTCTCATCAAGTTACAATTACAGTATTTATCTTAGCCCTGAAAGTAACACATATGTATTATCAGAAGATGCTTTGCACATTGGTTACTGTAGTGCTTTGTATCAACACAGTTATTTTTAATGTATTTATGTCCTGTATCTATTTGAAAGGTAACTGATATTTGTTTTGTCTTTTATCTGCTTTTTATATATGTATTTTTTCCCCATATGATAAATTCATGAATGTTTAGTGCTATGTTCAAGAATATAAACACATAGACATACATTAATAAAGGTAATGTAACTAAGTTTGAAAATTACAACACTTAGCCTGCATTTGACCATATCTGATCTAATCCTGGTTCTGTTTCCAGTTCTGAAAGTTTGTCACAATTGAATTTCCCTATAACTTATTACAGAGTTATTTTTTCCAGACTCTAAATAAGTTTTATATATTCACATTTGGAACTTATATTTTTTATCTAACTGGAAAACTGTCCACAAAGTTATTTATTTTCTGTGACTACATGTAACTCTCAAAAGTTTTCAACTATATATTTGTTTTCTGTGTCCATAAATTAGATTTAATTCCTCACTACTCTGACATATTTTTTAATATTTGCTAGTGTAACTTTCTATGAGTATAATTGCCAAATATTTTGGTGTAGATGCCGATTCAAGATTCAATTTTCCACCTTTCGGATAAATATATTTATAAATACTTTCTAATAGAGCTTTCTATGAGTATTTTTGCAAAACGTTTGGTGTGTCTGCAGTTATAGGAGACTGAAATGGTTAAATTTACACAAATATGTACCTAGATGTATGTTAATAGGACAGCAAAATAATAATTACTGTTACAAAATAGTCTGCTCATTAAAACATGTTTCTTAAGGTTATTTGGTCATACCTTTATTTGCTCTTACTTTTAAAAGACAGAGAAGATCAACACCTGTTTGATTTTGGTTATTTCATTTCTTACTTAAGATTATTTTATTTCATTTGTTTCAAGGGAGATATAAATTTGAGGGTAAAGAAAAAAGATAAGAACGCATAAACTGAAAATGATAATAAAAATGAAATTAAATAATGAATAAAACATTACAAACTTATGACAAGACCAGAACATAGTCGACAATGAACAGCCCAGTAATTTAAAAGGGTTGTATTTGTAAACAAGGGGGGACAATCTAGAAACCAAGAAACCAAGACATCCTTCCTGTAGTTAATGTCCAACAAAATAATCCAAAAATTTACCATAAACCATCCAGAGATTACGACTGAAGTTTAGTTGGTGTGTTTTAAAGTATCATGCCAATGAACATGTAAAACAGGGAAACCTTACTAAAGTGAAGTATGGCAACAACTCCTCAGCCATAGTCTGAATACTACTTAAAGTGAAGTCAACAAGAAAAATATCTGACAGGTAAAATGATAAATGATGTAGATGTTGATCTAACAAAGATATTTAAAGAAAAACCCTTTTGATTTGCGTCATACATAAAATGAAAAAGGTTTTTGATGATTGGTTAGTATTTTTCACCACATTCAGCGATAATTTCAGCTATACAGTGGCCCTGACTTTGATGAAGGTTAAAGCTTCCAAGGAAAAGCCCATAGTCAGACGTAATATGAAATGAAAATCAAAAACCTTGTTATTAGGATTGTTTGATGTCTTACACCATGCTGAAGATAACATTACTTGTGGTAATAAGACAGCGGTGCTAGTATTAATGATAATGAAAATGATTTTTGGAATGATTTTATATGAAATGGAGACCCTATAGCATATATGTGTTTAAGTAAAAGCAAATTAGAAAATAAAACAAGGACCTAAAAACCTGGAAAATAAAACAATAATTAGTAATATTGATCATGGATTGATTCGAGCATTACCTCTTCAGCTGGTGCGTCATCATCATCGGCTTGCGCACGACGACGACTGCGACGAGATGTGGTTTCTTCCTCAGCTGCTTCTTCTTCACCGCCAGTTCTGAGTTAAACAAGTTACAATGAAAACAAAAATCAATAACCAAAGAAATCAATGAACACAATAGCGACTATAAACTACCTGAAAAGTACCTGTAAAATAAAAAATCAAACTACCTGTAAAACACAGAAGTGCTCTAACATTTAGAACTGTTTCGAACACAGATCTTTTTTAGTTTATATTTGTGATCCATTCATAGGTGAATCTTTGTCCTATTATAGTTTAAAATGTACATTTCATACTGGGATGACTAGAATAAGGTAAGAAGTGAGTATTGAATAAGCGATGTACTGTGTAGGTATTGTCTGGTCCTATGGATAAAGAATGGTAATGTTGATGAGTATGCCTATAGGAGGGCTCAGTTGTACTAAGCAAGAAACATGTTTGAATGAAGTGAAGAATTGTCTGCGAAAGGTAAAAGATAAGGCATACATATATACAGGTAGTGACAGGTTGTGGATATGAGATAATATATGATGGTTTGGAATTACTTTGATGTAGAATGGAATTGATGAATGATGTGATTTATTATAGACTCAAGACCGTCTGTAACAAGAAACAAATACATGAACTGAGACTATCTAGACAACACAAGTACTTGTTACAGTCAGATAACATAGTTTTACAAACGATCACAAACAATTCAACCCACAAGTGTACAATTTACTGTAACAAATGCACAACAAACTTTTGGACATAAAATAACTGATGACATTCTACAAAACAAACTTAAGTTGAAAACAGAGAATAAATATTTCAGGTCAGAACAACAAGAAGCATGAATTATGGTCCATAAAAAATACTCCTTGTTGTACTTTCTAAGCATATTCATCGTTAAGACATCTCACACAAGCAGAACAATGCATTTAGTAATAAACATGGCAAAGCATTCATGCAATTACCAATATAATGGGTAATATTCCACACAAAATCTCCCCTTAAATCTGCAAAGTTGATGCCAACACCATAGTAAAATCCATAAAATGAGGCATTTTTTTTTTACTAGACAAGACAAATCACTTATTCACACAAAAATAATTCCCAGGATTCAATCAAACTTTCAGGAGAGATATCCAAAAGAAATAGTTCAAGGAATACCACCTTAAGGATAGATACAACTATTTCCTTCAGAATGGGATTCCAACACCAAAGACAAAAAAATCCAACATTTCCTGATATTGTAAAACGGAACAATGGACAGAAGTAGCTGGAATCTTTCCACAGCTTATTTTCCAATATTTCTGGTAATAATCCTGAAAGTAAATCTATCCCACCTGTCACGGTTCAATGGCAAGGGCTCTCCACTGGGGATAGCCTCGAAGGAGTCGGTCTTATGAAAGTTTACCTTTAGCGTGTAATAGAGAGGAGGGAAGAGTTGTTTTGGCCAAGGCTGCAGGTAGGTTGACAAGGGAGTATCATATAGCAGCTGTGGGCCCTACCTCAGTGCACACTGCTCTCTATTTTTGTCTTACTCTACCAGAGGGGGGAAGTGCAGAGCAAAGTTTTGCCTAAATTAAGACTAGAGCCTCAGTTTGAAAATGAGGCTTTGGGATCTGAGAACTAGTTACCATTGGAAACCTAACACCTTTGCCAGGACTTTGAAAAGCATGCCAAGATTTGTGTTGCGAATGAGGTAGCAGAGTTACAAGCCAGGATTTTCCCCTATGTATCTACAGTTCCAACTTCTAACTTAGAAACAACAAGATATTTTGCCAGAGAAAACTATCGCTACATTCTGACGCCTGAGGCAAATGGAACCTCACCGTTTAACTGACATTCAAGACAGATAATAATAGAATTGCAGGATATAAAAACAAATTGGCCAACAAAACAAGCCAAATGAAAACAGATGGATAGAAATGTATCAGTCAATTCCAGATGTGAACTTTAAACTTTGACCCCCACAATTATTAAAATTTTTTCAAAGTTAAACTGTGTTCTATGGGTATGTAACAAGTAAAGAACATTAAATATCTTAGAAATCCAGAAGAAACCGGTTTCTCAGCGAAGAACTGTATAAACATATACATATAATGTGAAAATAATTTATTCATAAATGAAATCTAAAAATGACCCATTTTTATGCTCAAAGTTCCACGTAAACCTTTCAATGAGTTTAAATGAGTGCAATACATCTGACACTGAAACGGTTATATACACATTTTATTTTAGCAGAGTTTGTTTTGGCTTGGTTCCAACTTGTGGAATTTTAACTTGAACCAGCCCAAATAATCTTTCCTACTTCAAAACAAAATGCTCCACGATAGTGGTACGCTGAAGCTGTAGATATCAGATAAATTCATGATGTACAACCCTCCATTTTCTAATATAATATACAGTTTATTTAAACTTAAATGTGCATGAAGAAAAAAAGTACGTAATCTTGGAAATAAAAATTGTGCTGTCTACAGACTACAGCATTCAGTTCCATTTTTCTTTTGTGTTGCAAAACAAAAGGGATACTAGCTGTATAAAATCATAGCAAAATTGAAATGGATAGCAGACAATACTTTACTTTTCAACCAGTCTAGCGTTTGCAAAACCTTGCAATATCTTCACCCTAATAAACCCTGAGAACAATTCTTGCTTTAAGTAGCAGTGTAGATATCGCTATTATAGACCATCTAGCTCAACCTAACAGCACTTGAAGCAGACGAATCTATCACCTATAGATAGCCTTAATGTGCTAAGGGGTGAGAGGCATGCAGGGTAATTACACCTACATTAGTAGCTCAAGTTTCCAGGCAGAGGTGGAGTAGGACTAGTAAACATGCAGCAAGAGTTCTGTATCCCTGATTGTCTATCATATCATGTGGCCTAGAGATACAGAGGTTTAGCGCTCATAACCATGTAAAGTTTTTACATTTACCAACTTTTATGTGTTCAATAAACTACTGGCCAATAATGTTTTGTAATTTAAACGCTGGGATACATTTTTTTATGTCAATTGCAAGCTTGAATAGTCCAGTAGCCGCGTTTAAAAAAAAGGAACATCATGGTCCAAGTACATGTTCTCATGCTGCCAGATCCCTAGCCTGGTTCCCATCTCCCACAATGCATCATACTACTGGAGATTCCACTGTAGGGTAATTACACAAAGCGCTCAAACCAAGTATCTGGTAAACATGCAGTAAGAGTTTATTTCAGATTGACAAGGCCATGTGATGGTTTCTAGGCATGTGTTTACACCTCTGGCAGAATTGCTAAGATGCAGAACCTACAAATTAGAGACCTGTTATCCAGGATTATACAATTCTTAGCAGGAATAACTGGCAAGAATTTTACAATGTGTACATCAGTGCAGATACTATGATCATGCATGATACAGGCAGACAGAGCATGTATCATACTCTTCCCATACATTTATAAGGATGATTTGAGTCGGGCTACGGTCGAAGCCCCCCCTTTGCAGCAAAGCCGAGGGGCCAATAACGAAACATGAATGGAGTTGACAGTGTGTTTTTTTTTATCTTGCTTCATATTTAAAAATTATGCATTCACATTGTGGGGGCAAAGCTCGAATTCTACAGTGGCTCGATAATGCAACTACTTTACACTGAATTGAAGCCACAGACTATACAATATTATATGTATATGTGAGCATACCAAGCTATGATATAATGTTTAGCAATGTTAATATATGTAAGCATAGTAAACTATGATAAAATGTTTAGCGATATGTTATTGTATGTCTTTATTTTGGTTAGCTCTATGATTGAATTTAACCCAGGATTAGGTAATGCCCCACAATCTTGGAGGTCTACATCGTGTAACTAGTTTATCCCCTTGTTAATCTGCTATTGCTAATAACAGATGTACAATACAAGTAAATACATTATTAAGGATTAAAGGACATTTTATATCATCTAATCCAGAATTGCCTTCAAAAAAACTTAGTAGTTCAACTCAAAGGTTTTACAACTGCAGGTCTTGCGTAGGGGCCTACTGAAAAAGTGTATGTGTGTTTGGGGGTGGAGAGGGTGGTGGGTGGGGTTGAGCAAACTAATAAATAATCAGAATGAGATTGAAACTTAAAGATAGAATAAATATCATAAGTGAGATAGAAACTTAAGATTGAGGTGATAGTCAAAAGAAACAAGAAGTTCAAGGTAGGTTAAATGGTTTATGTGAAATAAAAACTTAAAGATAGATTACTTTGATAATTTAAAAGGAAAATTAATGATAGATTAAATAGTCAAAGGCAGAATGAAAGTAAAACAAAGATTAGATAATCAGAGAGAGAGAGAGAATGGCTGAAAGCACGTAAAGAAAATTACAAAAAGTGGTGAAAAAAAGGGTAGGTTTGCTGGTACACTAAAAGGTTTTCTTTATAATTTTTTGGTTCTGTATTCTTGAGCGCATGTGTATGCCAATTTCAGGTGCTAAAGAGTGCGATACTAAAACATGTAACTAAGTGCTGTGGAAAATGAAACTGGGTTTAATGAGTGCTTTCAAATGACATGTAAAATAACAGATCAAACATGTTTCATATTAAGTGCTTTCAATGACAAAATGACATGTAAACAATGACAAATCACACAATTTTCAAAAATTAAAATTGAAAATAAAAACACAATGAAAGTGGACAGAAACCTAAATACAAAGGGAAAGATTTGTCACACTTCATCAAATCAAACTTTCATGCTTAAAGGATCAAACCAAATCACTCAAAAGGAAAAGTAACCTTTTTCTATAAATGTTCCTTCATAACTGGACCTGGCTCTCTTTGCTTGAATAAATATACTTCATTAAGAATACAAGTTTTGCCAATCAGTCTTCATCATTTCTGGTTTTTACTAAGTTACAAATAGACAAACTTGGGGGTAGGGATACTTTTTAGACTTTGGTTATTTTGAAAATATTCCAGATTAAACTTGTTGACAGAGATTTCGACAAAAAATAAATCTCATTGTATTTCAATATTGTTTGCATTGGGCTTAACACCATGTTTAAGATTATGCGAAATAAGTTTTAATTTGAAATACGTGTACCAGATAGCAATGACATGATGAACGTATCACATGTACATGTTCATTACTGAATGATGAAAAAAAAATTGGCAAACTATGTAAAACAATTGTTTTAAATTTGAACATCTAAATGAATGTTACTATTTAATATAGAGATAGATGCCTTGCCTTAGCCTAGCCTCACGAGCCTCTCGACGTTCGCGTCGTTTTCTTTCCAGGTCGTCGTCGTCTTCTAAACTGTTCGTATCTGCTGCTCTGTGGTGGAGATCATGCATAAATCACACGTTAACAACATATAAAAACAAACACACAGAGACTGAGAGTTATATATCCATGCAATAAACCCGTAACCATTTAAACATCAAACAATTGAAATTATAAAACACACTGATCTAGACATACAAGTTATTTCAACATTTATTCTACTGGCTAGTGAAATTATTGTAGTTTAATTTTTTTTATTAAAGATACCAAATTACTAAATTTACTATAATCATTTAAGCTGTTCAAAATGAATATTATAAATTCGTTTTCTGCATTTATAACACTGTTCAAGGTCAATTAAGATCGTCTCACAAGGCCATCAGAAAAAAACCCTATTTTATCCCCACCAGCATGAGATCATCCAGGATGTTGTTTAAAAAAGAAAAAGCAAAAGTTTTAGATTTTTTATTTTGGTGACAGTTTATCCAAATTGATCGTCAGAAAAAAATTGTTCAGAATGTTTTCACTTTCATTTCCACTTTTTAATGAATTTAATAATTTAAAATTATTGAGTTATTCGTTTATTCTTGCATTAACATTATTAAACA
This sequence comes from Mopalia muscosa, assembly GCA_031763545.1. Lineage (NCBI taxonomy): Eukaryota > Metazoa > Mollusca > Polyplacophora > Chitonida > Mopaliidae > Mopalia > Mopalia muscosa. The sequence continues at coordinate 366,180 of JARFOD010000001.1, read as the reverse complement.
TGCAAAATAGACTAGCATACAATTTTTTTAACCGTTGTTCCCTTTCTTGTCTCCGAAGTGCCAGTCTCTGGGCTATGTCTTCATGGGGATCTTCTTGTCTAAACATGCAACGTGCAACAAACAAAACAGAAAGAAGACAACACACTCAGTTAAATCAAAACACACTGCAAAACTCTCCAAACAACATCTAACAGAAATAATCTACACAAGAACTTTTAAACGAATATGACAATTGACAGTTTAGCTGTTTAATGTTCGAAAAAAATTTAACTTTTTTAAATTTCAGTCAATAAGTTTGACATGGTATGGTACACTACTATTAAAGGATGGTTTAAATAAATCAAAACGCAAAATATTTACTCAACATGAAGTGATCTTCATTTCTGGTTAACTTAATTTGATGGGAATTTAGATGTCATGCTAAAAAAAGAAGAATCCTAATATACTGATACTCAATAGCTTTAATAGTTTATTTAGGGGTGGCAGGATAAAAGTATAAATTTAACATGTCATGCCACCTACCTGTGTCCCACTTAATTGGTGTTGTGTTTATCACCTTTAAATAGTTTTGCTCCAGAAATACTGATGTGATCCATTTAATAAAAGAACTGATGTAAAACTAAACTGAGGAGCATAAAATTAGCATCTCTGATTGTTACATGTAGAACCAGCCAGATAAATTGAAATATTCCTATCTATTATAATACAACCAGATATTGTTGGGGCTCTAAGCATAATGGTTTATGACTTGGCACACTTTTTATCTTTTCATATTGCCGACATTAATTGTAAAATATTTTTTTTACAATAACAATAATAATTTATATTATTATTATTAAATAATACTTAAAAACATTCAATTAACACAAACCAAGACAATACAGCATAAAGAAACGTATTCAAGTTCATGCTAGTAAAAACGCCTGGACAAAGATTGAAATCATTTAAAACATTAAGTACAAAGATAGAAGGGATTTTAAGCTGCATTCACACTATGGAAGTAGTCGATGCCTATTAGGCACATAATGTCTAATGTTTAGAGGTGTAAACATACATTTAATCATTCATTAATCAGTTGAATTTGATATATCACATGATCATCAACTAGTCAGACAATGTGAATGCAGCTTTAGATATATATAGAAGAAAAAGATTGTGACTAATTGTTTTAAACAACAGAGGAGCAAAGTGTTGCTTTACAGAAAACAATCAATACATGTAGACAGGATGATATCATGACATGAACACAGACAGATAATATGAGGGAAGATGATAACAGCATAAAATTCAGATGAAGTAACTTGTTGGTAACTAGGACTACCCATTATTTATCTACATTACAATAATCTACATATTACTAATGACACTTGTTAAGTGTTTTAAACACTTTGAAAGGTACATGGAAATTTTAACCATCCCATAACCATAAGTCACTGAATAGCAGAACATTATTTTAAAAGACCGTAATACATGTATAACATGAAAACAATTGTGACAGACCAAATGTAATCTTTTTTCAATGAGAAAAATTATTGTAAAAAAGATCTTTTTGCAGTAAGAAAACGCTTGATCAAACCCCAGCCTCCCCCAAAAATATATATATCATGAAGAAGCATTTAATAACCTTTCACAGATTTTTTAAAAATGTTATATTTTTTATTTTTTACAAAATTAATGTTCTAAAATGAATTAAGCTAAATAAATTTATAAGGGTGATGATGCATATATTTTGATTTTGTAAAATGTGAATTTAGGAAGATTTTATTTCTTTTTGATTAAATTTACTTCATATTCTGACATTGTCTTCAAATAAATTAGACTTGATAAATAAAAACATATTTAGTTGAAAAGCACAGGTGAAATGCTATAAAGTCAAAGTTGTTGACAAGATGTCTTCTCTGACATTTATCAACATTAAAGAAGCCAGCAGGAATTTACCATCTTGATTCCAAAATATCTTTTGCTTTGGCTTAAAATAGTTGGTTATCTGATACAGAGGAAAGTGTGTTAACTTGTGTTGTTTGTAGTCTAGCAGTTCATCGTAAACTTTGGTGGCCATGGAAACGGAAGGCACCTGTACTTCAGATTTGTAGATAACATTTAGTTGAAGATATTCTGATGTTAAAAATACCCTGGCTGTTGTATCTGAGTGTCCCTGGTGTACAACAATTACTCCTCTAAAGGACTAAATAATGATTCAAAAATCTGTAGCATATGACATGCACATTGCGACTAACTGTATTTGTGTTATCTAAGAGTCTCATGTTGAAGAAGAGTCCCAACTGAAGGGAGACAACTTAGGATACCAGCAGCACTTTATTTACAGCCTTATCTCCCTTGGTCTATATACAAAGCATATATGAGCATAGCAGACATGAATGCCAGTATTTATAATTAACAGGTAAGTCGAATGGGATCAAAATTCATTTTAATAGGTTCAAGGGAAATATCAACAAAATGCTCAAGTTTTCGTGTAAAATTATATGGATTTATATCATAACTGTATTTACAACAGATGAGTTCTTAATATTTTTACTACTGTTCAGCTGAAGACGTAAAAATTGTCAGGAAAGGGGCAAAAACATTACTCACTCTTCCTGTCTCCTCCTTCTGCGAGCTTCACGTCTCTCTTCCAGACTCATGATGTGTGTTGGTGGTGGTTATGAAGTTAAACGAAAGACCTGAAAATTAAATGAAAAAAAAAATTGTAATTTACGATGTAGAAAACCAAATAACTTTGAAAGTATTTATTGTGAAAAGAATATGCTATAAAAAACACAGACAATTTCTCTGAATGAAATGAAAATCAGATTTACTGAGCTTGATAAAATAAAAAGTTTCTGTTTTATGGAAGCTGACACAACCATGCTGTGATTATATGTCAATCGAAGTTTATTTGAAATGAAAGATTCACCTTTAAAGATTATCTAAAGAAAATGAAGCTCTTATCCGATAATAGTACCTTAATAGGAACTTAATCTGCTCATTTTAAGTGACAAAGTGACTCATGTCGACCAACACAACAAAGTTCTTGCTCAAATCTTAGTTATGGATTGTGCATCATTTTGATTGTTTTGTTTTGTTTTTTTATTTTTTTTTTTCTTATTGTTGTTTGACATAATCATGGTATTTGAGAATTCAGAGATTTCCCTTATGTGATGACAGGTTGCCCACATCTTACACTGCCTTACTTATATAGGATGCAAAGCAGGAGGCAACCTTGTCAAAACCATCCTACTCGAACCACTCCCTTGATATCTCAAGGGCACCGGGAGACTTGAACCTGAATGGAACAATAGTGCCAGAGAAGTGGTCTCAACACTAGTAAGAAACTATTTAATAAATATAAAGTTAGGCTTGATATCAGGTTATAGGGACAGTTTGTTCCCTTCTGCCAGCAAGCCTGTAGTACATGTATATAGTAGCTCAAGAAAGTTGCTAAATGTACATGTATTCTAAGATGTAAATCACATATTTAGCTTTTGATGAACCATTCTTCAAGAATCTTGGCACAAGTCCAGACTCCAGGCATACACCTTGTAAACATAGCACCTATCCCAAGAGAGCCCCAAAGTTATATCAACATGTCCATCTTCAACCTAAAGAGGAATTACCATAGTAACTTGCTCCTCCCACAAGGGATATTGTAACCATGGTAACTACAAGATGGTTCATGGGTGAGCATACAGAAGGTTGGAGGCCACATGGATAAAGGATGAAGAGGTCTAAAATAACCCAGACACTGAGGGAAAACTTGTGAAAATTACAGATGTCTTATTTATAAACTCAACCAGTATCTAATTAGTGCTAAAAATAAACATTATACAAAGACAGGATTGTTCGTATACTCCATGACCTGTGTCCACAATGGAGAGAATATGATAAAACATTGCTTGAGCCATTCAATAAGAAAAAAAATAAAAATAAAAAGTAGAAAGTAAAGCTTTTACACCATTAAAAGTAGAGCCCATAGACATTGAATAGTCATTCCACTTATAGTACATACTTTAATAGTCAACCGAATATTTCTAATAGGCCTTAAAGAGCAAATGTCTTACACAAAAATAACCCACAACAAGAGATGCGACAGAGTTGTCTCCCTTGTGCTGTAAGACTTGATAGTATTATACAGCTGTCAATTTTTTTTTTTTTCCTTTTTCATTCAGTATTCCACTGCCTGACCTTTTCATGTTTACAAATAATGCGTCCAAGTCTTAAATGAAAACGTGAAGATCTCATAATAGTCAATGTATGTAACCTTTTTTATTTTTGGAAACAAAATTTTATAAATACATTTATAAATACATACATGTACATGTAGGCCCCTAGGTAATGATGCTAGATAAGAGAAATTTCAATAATTAACATTTACATTGAACTGAATCGACAGAAGTGAAGTTATCATGGTTTGATGATGGTTCAAACGTCTGTTAATGGTGTTAATCCTCTTCTTTTCAGCTTAAGCTTGAGACACATTCTGAGTCTTAATATTCTGTTTGGCATAAAGCAAGCTGTAAAGTTGTGAATCCAAATAATAATTTAATGGTGACTAGATATTAGTGTACAGTTTATTAAAAACCATCTTTTTTTTTTATAAATATGAATATTTATTTCTTATTTACACGTTAAGCCGAGGCTTATTTTGTTTAACACAAGGATAAATATTACATTTGGTATACCATTTTTACAAAATATAGTATTCCATCGGATAGATGGCATGGATACTTTAGCATATCAGATATTTAATTATTGCCAACATGACAATACTATGGTGAAAGAATTACAGGTTACTCAAAAAACAACTATATCGAAATAAATATAATCTTGTAAAGGTTTAAATAGATGGATACTGTTGAGCTTGGTTTTGAAAATAAACCATTACTATAATCTACTTAGTGAAATTCATCTCTGTGATTAATGCTACTAACTAGCTGTAGTTCTCAATAAAGTCATGTTTGTTTTCTAAAATTCCATATTGGCAGTGGTTGTAAGGGACAACAGTACAGTAGTATCCTTCACTTCAAAGAAAAGATATTCTCATATATGAGTCCTAACCTCTGTATATTATGCAATAGAGTCTCTCTGCGAATATTTACTTTGTTTCTCAGATAACACTGTGAAATAAAGTTGTTGGTTTATTGTTGGTATCACATCAAAGCACATCAAACGATGTACAATTGTACCGTCTATTCAAGTTACTACATGATGAATTTTGTTTTTAGAAAATTATAGAAAGAAATGGAACATAAATATCTTGTAGGATATCAAATTTCCCCTGGCACTGGTCATACTGAAGAACCAGGGTGAACAAACATGTTAGCGGAGTGCCTGGGTTGATTGATTGATTGGTGTTTCATACCATGCTTAAGGGTGTTTCACTTATATGCATCAGTGTATTCCAGGGTAAATTTTCGGCAGTGCTATAACAAAAATCATTGCAAGTCTTCAAACAGGCTGCTTTAGACACTGGGTGTGCCACAGTCAACTCATCAGCTCTTGACCAGCCTTCAGTATAATCCTTCCAAACCAATGCGAGTCTCGGGAAGTTGCCAAGGAAGGTACATGTAGTTTTATCCTTGCAAAGCGCTCCTTTGACATTAGAACATACGTGATAATGGAGCATTTACATGATGTCTCACACATTTTAGCATTGTGCATTACTGAAAAGTCTTTGAATCTTCACCGTTTTGACATCAGAGAACCGCTTGTAACACCCCTTTTTGCTATTACGAGACTCCCATTACACATATGTGAGTGAAGAATGTTATGAGGAAGCCCACAATTTTAACTTCTTCAACAGCATATTTATTATCTCTTATTTAAACCTTAAGAAAAGAACTTGATATAATATACAATGTATCAACTCAAAAATTGATAAGGCATTTCCAACGTCGCTACAGAAAGCTTTTGTGAAGTATGAAGTTAAGTCAAATTCTTGGTCATTTCTCACATCTTATTAAGTATCTTATTAATGTAAACGTGAATTTCTAGAGACCAGAACAATATGAAAACCAATATTACATGTAAGTTCCATCAGAGGCAGCCATCATGGATGCCATTTTGAAACCTATGTTAGAAACAGCTCTTATTACAATCATGTCAGATGGTTGATCAATCCTTTCTATTCTCTCAATTTCAAAGAATTCACTCTCATGAAACGCATGGATGTTAGCTATTTTCAATAAATCGTTTTAAAACTATGTTGTCAATCATATCTTTTAATTAATGCAAAATGATGAACATGGACTAAAAGTTTCATTATAATAGCACACATGTATGTGGAAGAAAAAGAAAATTTACTGTTTGTTTAGATTATGTATAAAACTGTGGATTTATAAACATAATACAATTAGCGTTATAATCACTACTGTGCAATAAATCTCAAAACAAGACAAATGAAAAACAAATAATTTGTATTGAAAGCTGAAACAGTGATCGGCATGCACACAAAACGAGGAATGCAACACAATTTACATGTGCATTTCGTACACTTTGAAAAGTTTACAAAACAACGAAAGACAAAGGAACAAAAATACACCATGACATACCTTGGTATAAGACTAGTACAGGGGTTAAGATGAAGTACAGTAGCAGATGTACATGTATAAAGCTGCTAAGGTAGGGATACAGTGTGCAGTGACTAGGAGTTCTGCTGGGAGCTGATGAGCAGAAGTAACTCTAGAGGAGACAGATAGATGATACCAGAGTTTATAAGAGCACTGCTGATTACCATTCACTATACATCAAAGCCATATGTACTGGCCTGCTCCTCAAACCTATAATATATGGTAAATTCCCTCATAATTTACACAAGTTTCCTCACTTTCTGTTGGAAAAACACGGCCGTTTCCACACAATTTGACATTTCAAGGATATTTCCTGCTAGTCAATATTGTATTTTTGTCAATATAATAAAATTTAGTGGCAAACTACATGTTATGAATCTTGTGAAAAGACTTCTTATTTCGTATTTCTTGACAAATAATTTGAGTATTTTGAGAACAAAGTCTGTTATATTAGCTGCAAGCATTTGTAAGGTACTAGGGCATCCCTGATTCTCAAAGGTTATAACATTTGCCACAACCCCTTCTATAGCCCCATTGCTGATAGGTTTACTAAATAAGGAAGGGGCTGGATCTGACAGTTGTTAAAGAGGCACGCTTTGGGGGTTCTACTTTCTATCTATCAATTATTACAACATAAGTAGAAAACATGTTTAGATTCTACTGAATAATTCAAACCGTTTCATGTCAGATGTATGGAAAGTTTATAAGCTTATACATCCTGTATGTACTCACGAATTCTCATAGCTACATTGTTCCTTTACATATGGGGTTAAACTGAGCGAAGTTACGAGGTTGACTACATGTAAGTTTTAGTGAATGGGTGTTCAGTGTTTACATGCTGAAATGCTGCAATGTGACCAGCTAAAGGTACATGTATATGTTACTTGTACATACTGTAGATCATATCTATTCCATCCCTTCTTCTAAATACCAGGAAGACAGGCATGAACTTTACCATTTTAAACGGATATCACATTATAGACATTCAACAAGATTATATGAATGTAATAGTATGATAAAAACACATATAACATACATGTAAGACCCAGTTAATATATAATTATTATTTCATGAGTTAGGTTAAGGACTGGCTTTTCTCGCTCCTCCCATTACATGTACTTGTCATGAACAAGCAGTCAACCAACGTGTTATCGATAACGTCACCTTATAATGGCCCTCAGGCTAAGGGCAGTTTGTTTGAAGAGTGGCAAAGCTTCAAACAAACTGAGGTTTCCTCTCGGTTTTCCACCGTAATAAGGCTCTGTACAGTGTGAAGTGGATAAACCGTCATCATGTACGTGAATTACCCTTGAGTATGACATTAAGCACCAATCAAGCAAGCAATATAATTTATTCCTGGTAAAACATAGTGTATGCTTGTGGGTAGTGATTGTATTGTTCTGATCTGATACATCTGTAGAATTAAAGATACAGTGAAACGATCATAAGGGACTTCTGATGCCTTAATCTCATCTTAATGAGGTAATTCAAGTTTGCCTTCAACAGGCTCCCTGGATATACTTCAAGCTGGCTGAACTTAGATAAACTGCAAAGAGGTATAAGAGAATAACATCAGTCACTGCTTATCAATCCAAACAACTGTTAATGATATCAGCTTTGAACCACCAAAAGAAATATGTATATAGAAACAACCTTGGCAGAACATGAAGGGGCCATGCCTTAAGCAAAGTGATAGAAGACTTTTTGTCAAAAGTGCAGGAGTGATAAGGATTAATTAAGTCTATGGTTATAGTGTTGTTTGTTTTTCTTTAGATCATTGCAACTGTTAATTAAAATTAATGTAAATGTCACAAGAACGTAAATAGGCATACACTGAAACCCTAAAAAAGGTGCTAGACTTCACTTGTTTGGTGTTTAATGTTATAGGTTATTGCACTTACATATTGGAGGAAGAAAATCATCGGAAGTCTAATTATAAAGTCACTCATCATATTCAGTTATCACATTCATCAATATGAGCATAGTTGAATACTCAAAGTCATGAACTGTACTAATGACACCACATTCAAACCATAAGTGATAACAGATGTTTGGTAGTTTGCTTGGGGTTAAGGTGTTTAACCTAATTTCACTCATATGATTACTGACTTGGTGGAAGAAAACCACCATTGACACTACGGGCAACAAACGATTTGTTTGCTTGTTTGATTGGTGTTTAACATCGTACTCAAGGGTATTTCACTTATATGACGACGGACACGAATACAGAACATCACA
>JARFOD010000001.1:345417-357276 GCA_031763545.1 Mopalia muscosa | reverse complement strand
CCTCTTTAATGAATGATAACCAGAGTTACGATAAGATTATAAAAATGGAAATTAATGTATTGTATTACACACAAAAAGTTTTGGGTGGTCTTCCCCTTTAATAGTAAAGTATAGTAACAACTTTGAAGAAAGATAATGAATTCATTTTGACTCAACTACTCCTGATGATGGTTTGATCAATAAACCGGAACGTTTTATAAAATTTATTATTTTCAATTTCTTGGGTGTTGTTACGATACTTAACTATGTTAAACTCCTCAGTGTTAGTCATAATATGTTTTATTTGTTTCAGAATTTTCTATCATTTAACATGGAGGCTGTAGCCTGAGGAATTCCCTATAACAACTGTTATCTACAAGAAGATACGTTTCCTAACCTTTATCCTCTGTCTTTGGATGCCAGTTTTTCCTCAAACTAATCTTTTTTTGTCTTTGATTGATTCAGATGCCAAGTACTTAGTTTGGGACAATTTCCCTCGACTTCCATGGAGGTATTTCAGTACAACTGGTTGCCAATCTTGAATGTTACATCAAACACTGTAATATAGCATCACTGTGTTCAGATTCATGGGGCCTTGACTAAAAGGAGTGGATCCTATATGTATTATTGAAAAATGTTTTTTATCCTGAAGGAAAAAAAAAAGAAGACAGCAAGCTTTTAGTAAAAATTGAGTTGGTTGTTCAGTAGTCACAGAAATTAAAAACTGATTTCTGCTAGGTATTGGGAGTGGATAGTGCTTGACAAGATTCAATTGACCTGATCTGTGGTACTGGAACTTTTAATGGTTCCTCACCTGATCTCTTCCTAAGTTTGGAAACTATATAGACAGTTTTGTTCATGTAATTCGTTATAAATGAATATTAATATAGTATATATTTAAGCTTTAAGCTAATGTATTTGTGTGACAGCCTCTTGATAAAAGCTTTGTCTAGTCTGGATTCAAGGGGAAGCAACCCACTCAAGAGACAGTGATGACCGATCAGCTGGCAAATATTTTAGCTACCGCAATTTTTTTCTGTGAACATTGCTGTCCTATTTGTTGTTGCGGTATATCAAGACTTTTATTGGCTAATGCATGGATCTGTGATATATGACACTGGCTAACTACAGATTGTCAAACCTCGGAGGACACATGGTTTGTTTAACGGAGGTGCCTACTTTGTTTTCAGCCACAAACAAGCAATGTTTGTATGTCCAACATGTGATGTAATGCCCCTCAACAAAACCAAGAAAATCTGTCAATCAATATTTTAGCAAGATATTTTGTGTTAAATATAATTGCTCAAACACTGCTATAACAACTCTGATAAAAATGTGATGCTGTTTATCATGTTATGTTTGTATGTATGTATGTATGTTCTGCATGTAGAAATGTGTACTTACACAGATAATATAACTGGAGGGTTTTAATTTAGGTCATAATATCTGCACCTAGGTGATTGATTCGATACTATACATTTTACTGATAAATGAAACATTTATATTTGCTTCGGAAGCATATTTAATTAGAAGTAGATAGCATTTTGAATATTTAAAAAAAAAAGGGAAGATGCTCTGGTGTTGGTGACAAATATTTTTTGTTTATTTTTTCAACTTCATTAATCACTAGTCAGTAGATGACAAATTTAAACAAAAATTTTAGGCACAGTAGTTTATTTTGAGATAAGAACTGTACCTAAGTGTCTTCCTCACATTTAATGATTACCAAATGTACCCATATGGTAATATGTCTAATAGAATATGGTGTTTTTTTTATAAGCATTATTGATAAAAAATGTTTTTATATTCACTTTATGATCAAGTAATTGAGGCTAATCCGATTCAATGTGCTTTGAATGAAGACTAATGTATGAAATACATGATGTACATAATGGCTCTACTTTAACTTGTCATATTCTTGCGGCTTTTTATACCCTTTATAGTGTTGTGATATATTTGTGATATGCTTGTCGTCTGAATGTTGTTGTTGTTGTATATGGATAAGAGCCAGGAACCTGCTGACGAAGCGACCGCATGGACCCTGGGGACCCATGCAGGGCCACAAACCATGCCCTTATATTTTACTGACCAAAGAATGTGACTAATAATACATTACCATACCTGGAGTAAATTAATATAGTATGGGACTTTACAGAGACTATTTCGGTCTATCAAGCTTCAGTTTAGATTTCACTCGAGGACTAGCATCCACGTTAAGGACAGTGTATTTATAGTCAGCTGGTCTTACCTTGAAGGTGAGTCAAGACTTCGTTTGAAGAGATATTATTTAACACTTGAGAATGTTTTAATTAAGTGTTGCTTGCGTAGACCAGCGTCCTGTTAGTGGAATACTAGGGCGGTATAGGTGTGTCGCTCAACCATACTATATAGGTTATCTTTATTGCAGCATCTTGTCCATTAACTCTCTAAGATCCACTTTCAGTTACCCTTAGTAGGTCAGAAATTACTGCTCAACACATGTCTGGAGTTAGCTTAATTTTCTTAAAATCAATTGGTTAAGCAATGTTTTTTATTGTTTGACATATTAAGAAAGTGGAATTAGGTGGACACATATTTTTGTATATTGTTTTTTTATTTTGATTATTTTTGTTAATCAATGCTTACTGTCTTCATACTTAAATCCATCCTGAAATCTATGTAAAATAATTATACAAGTTAAACTAGTGATGCACGGGGATTTCATTTTCATGAAATTCATGATTAGAAATTGATGAAAAGGTTTTTGAAATAAACAGTAATTTGGAATTTGTGTGAATAGTGCTTTAACTTGACCTTAGCAGTCAGTGGGCCTTCTGACCAGTCAGCAAAATAAAGAGTTAACAAAATTAACATAAATTTCAAATAACATTTAAAAAAATATTTATTTTAAATTCACCCTTTCCCAAATGTAAGAACTAAATTTATTTTATGTTTATTTTAATCATTGAAATACATTTTTAATTGATTTGTTTTGATTTGATTATATTTTCTATTTACAAAAATAAGCTTAAAATGAGATGGCTTATTCCTGGGGGTCCAATCTCAACTAAACAGACCATATCTATTTCATTGAAGATAACCAAACTTTATTATGTTTCATGTTGGCAAGCTTTGTACACACAAACTATTCTATGGCCAATCCATACTGATTGTTACAAATCTAACGCAAATTGTAATCTTGGCCTTTTAAAATATGCAAAAATTGTACTTCTGTACAAATATATAGTTACATGTCACTTATACAGTTTTACTTTTTTTGTGCTTTTCTGTGAGTGACTGTAATTCCTGTAATCAGTGATTTCTTATTTTTTGCACCTTCCTATGTACCAAGTATATTCAGTGGAACTGAGTTGTTTGTTCATTGTAAAGACATTTACCCCTGGCCATTTGCCCCTGTATACCCTACAATAATTTTTTTAACAACTGTGATCTAAGATTAAATAAAATTAAAAAAAAACAAAAAAAACAAAAAAAAAAAAAAAAAAAAAAAACAAAAGAAAATTGTTTCCGGGTATGACACGAGCTGAATTAAATTTCCACATGAGCCTGAGCAGAAGAAAACCATTTGTATTTTGGTAGACATTTAGTTTTATGGTGTAATGGTTAGCACATACTGTCACCACGCTATTTTTTTCAAGAACAGTCACTGGGCTAATGCGTGGTCATTTTCACCAGGATTTCGGGGGTGATTATCCCGCGTATGGATCTGTGTCGGTTTTTGGCGATTAAGAGAAATAGTCATCAGAAAATGATCCAACTTTTCGCGTAAAAGTGTTTAAAATAAGTTTGAATATAACCCAATAGACATGGCAATTCACTTTAGTTTCTCAAAAAGCGAATTTGTAACATTCTATCAACTGCTACCCTGGCTTCCTCAGAAACGCCACCAGTTAATTGGATGCCATTTATAACAATAACAATAAATAAACTTGAAATATTATTTTGATGAAAATTTTCGGGGTTCTAACAAAATTCATTATGTGAGTTACAAAATTTTATCTAAAAATCTAATATTTATATATTTGGTACAGTAACTAATATAGTCCTACAGATAGGGTATAGCTCGTTACACAGTTCACTTAATTGTTAACAAACAAACACACATTTCTCTTATTAATGCAAAGAAAGAAAATTTGACAATCCTCCACCGAGACTTATGGCTATCAGCGCCGATATTCCACCGACTGAGATATAGAGGACGTCGATAGCTCGATCTAAAAATTTACCCAAGTAAAGGCTGTGTATCACAGCACAAAAATGCGAAGTTCTTGAATTTTACTTATAATTTTTTTGGTTTATTGCATATTTTAAGAAAATTTTACATTTCAACTCGTTATGTGGCAATGTTGCTTACATGAAAGGATTTTTCCAGCAGATCAGTTATTTGTAGTGTAGTTACCGACCCACAGACGATGCAAAGAATAGGTCGAAGGGCCAGTAGCCGCCTATATGCCCTGGAAGCTCTAGAGTTACACACAGCCGCCGGCGCGATCTGGGTCATTTTCCCATATGTTACTTATATGGTTCTACCTGGGATACTGTATACTGTATCCCAGGTTCTACACAGCCGAAGGCGCGTTTTGGACCATTTTCACAACGTAAAACTAATATATCTATAACAGTATGGTGTAGCCGGAATGACGTTATATTCAAAATCTCATGATGTACAAAGCATTGTTGCATTAACTAAGGCCACAATTAAGATGAGAATTTCTGTTGACTTCTACAAGTTAAAAAGAAAAGACTTCGAACGTACATGTGTATATGGTGTAAGAAAACGGTCTTTTGTAAGGTTTCTAATGATAAATTGAAATTTATGATTTGATCTCAATAAAAATGTTATGTTGGAACACCATATGGATGTTGCAGTATTTTTCCTGTGATACCTTACTTTTAATCTAACTGCAGTGTCTATGTTTATTATGTAATTTACTTGTTTTGTGAATAAATTATATTTTCTCAAAAAAAAAAGAAAAAAAGTCTGACTTAGACGGATAAGCTTTTGTTAGAGATGAATCGTGAAAGCTTTATTCAGAAACTGTTATTTCATTTAGGGAAAATTTTATCTAAACCTTTTCTCACAGATTAAACATTAAACGGTATGAACTTACCTTAATTCTGTACAAAATATAACTCTTCAAAATGAATAGGAATTAAAAAGTTTGACCATGACTGCATTAGTTTTGTTCCATATAGTTAGTGAAGAATTTATTGAGAAACACTTATTTTATTTGATAAAAATATTATTTCCGTTATTTTGTCCAAATTAAACATTGATGACTACGAACCTGTTTTAACTTTGAATAGATCGATTAAAAAGTATGGTGGCCGAGTGGTTAAGGCGTTGGACTTAAGTTCCAATGGACAATAGTCCGCGTGGGTTCGAACCCCACCCGAGCTAAATATATATTTTTTTTTGCCGGAAGAAATGGATAGGATTTGAAAAGCATGACTTAGGCGGATAAGCTTTTGTTAGAAATGAATCGTGAATACTTTATTCAGAAACTGGTATTTCATTAAACGAAAATTTTTATCTGAACCTTTTCTAACAGCTTAAACATTAAACTGTATGAACTTACCTTAATTCTACACAAAATATAACTCTTCAAAATGAATAGGAATTAAAAAAGTTGGACTCTAACTGCAATATTTTTGTTCCATATAGTTAATGAAGAATTAATTGAGAAACATTTATTTTATTGGATAAGAATATTATTTCCGTTATCTTGTCCAAATTAAACATTAATGAATAGGAACCTGTTTTAACTTTGAATAGAGCTATTCAACAGTACCGTGGCCGAGTGGTTAAGGCGTTGGACTTAAGTTCCAATGGACAATAGTCCGCATGGTTTCGAACCCCACCCGTACTAAATATAATTTTTATTTTGCCAGAGGAAATGGATAGGATTTGAAAAGTATGACATAGGGGGGATAGTAGTTGGACCATGGTAGACTGAAGACGTGTTTTCATTCTCCGTACAACAACAACGCTGTTTCTTTTGAGTGGATTTATACCTGAGTTTATCAACTGTGCTTCCTAAAAGTGATCTCCAGTCAATCTTTGGAAGGGTTTTAACCCTTAGCAGACAGAGGTATGTCAAAACCAGTTTCGTTTATGCCTCAAAACAGGCCAACAAAGGCACTATCGGTTGCAATTTCGACCAGAAATTTAGGCAGTTTTTCTACGGCGGTCCAGAGGGACTTTATTGCAGTAATTTCTAGTATGGTGGACATTAAGACCGAATTGCTAAGTTTTCAGAAGAACTTCTATAAGAAAATTTTCTATGTCAGGGTTGCATCACTGGCTGGTCACAATGCCTTAGTGAACAAGGGAAGTTTTAAGCTAGGCGATACCGAATGGAACATTACTCCAGCTTCGTCTGTTTATTTGAAGTTGACAGCCCACTGGGCACCTGATGAGATGTCCGACAATGTGATTGCCGAAGCTTTGAAGCCTTACGGCGAGTGTCTTGGCGTGTCAAAGCCGAAGTTTTCTGACCCCGAATTGACCCACGTTAGAACTGGAATCCGTATATATCAATTTAGATGCCATCAGAAACGATATGTACCCAATTTTATCAACTTTGGGGGTGATGTGGTAATGTTCACGTACCCGGGACAAGAATATGAGTGTAGGAAGTGTGGCCAAGCGAACCACCGTGCGGCACAATGTAGAGCTACCTGGTGTGAGAATTGCGATGGGTTTACACCACAAGACGATCCCCATGTAGAAAGGACTTGCCAAAAGGCGTGCCGAATGTGTTCGTCAGTCCAGCACACGAAAAGTGACTGCTGTGCTCGTGCATGGACTTACGCTGCGAGAGTGAGTGGCATTCAGACCAGACCGACCCGAAACGTAGTGGATCCAGAGGAACATATTGTGGAAACAATGGTGGATGATGTGGATGACGCGGATGAGGTGGATGTCAGTGTGGGTGGTAACACTGATATAAGTTTTTCGGGAGACAGCGACAAAGCCATGTCTTCTGATAGCGAGTGTGGTGACGACGATGATGATGTGAATGAGCAATGTGACGTTTCCGATATAACCAAGGAAGATTCGAACCCCCAACCCCCCTGTAGCGTGTTAAAGAAGGATTCCGTTAATACAGGGGAAGCTAAGGTACGAAGGGTCTCTTCTCCGCAACCAGCACGACAAAAGAAGGCCAAGTTGGAAAACCGAACCAGCGACCGTGGACAAGGGTCAGATCATGAGGACAACAGCCAGGCAGACAGCGAAGGAGAAATGTCAGTTGACAGTGCATGTATGACCCCAACTCCAACAGAGGACAACTCAACCATGTTATTGGATTACAGGAAAAAATCGACGGCCGCCGCACGCGGAAGGCGGAGGCTGGCACAACAGTGACTTTGTTATACTGTATAACGAACAATGTATACCCCCCCAACCGGCTTATCGATGGGTATGTACGCCTCATTTATACTTTGTTGTTTATTTATGTCTGCATTAAGTAATATTAGATTTGCCTCTTTAAATGTAAATGGGTTGCGTGATTCGTACAAACAGGCCCAAGTAAAAGACTTTGTTTTTGACAACAATATTGATGTTTTGTTTGTGCAGGAAACACATTTTGAAAATTATAAAGAAGCAAAATGTCTAGATATTCCTGGGGAATCCAGCTGGGCTTATGGAACAAATAGAAGTTGTGGGGTGGGAATTGTTATAAGATATACTGTTGAATGTAAAATCCATCAAATAACTAGGTGTCCGTACGGCCGTTACATAAGTTTAAAAGTGGAAATTAACGATATAGCCTTAAACCTAGTATGTATTTATGCCCCCAATAAACCTAAAGAAAGAAAAGAATTTATTTCTAATTTAGACAGTTTAGTACAAGGAAGTGAATTGTTAATATTAGGGGGAGATTTTAATTTTGTTGAAAATGTGAATTTGGATAGGTATGGGTCTAAGGTGGATGTTCGAAATGATGGGATAGAGGAAATTAAATTGATAAAGCGGGATTTTGGAGTGGGAGATATTTTTAGGAAAATCAACCCTAATAGGACAGTTTATTCATGGGGGCGGGGCCAGAAGGCTAGCCGTCTGGATAGATTCTATTTGTCTAATTGTCTGACAGGTGAGATAACAGATTGTGACTATGTTCATTGCGCCTTTTCTGATCATTCTTGTGTTTATTTTGATGTTTCATTTAAAGATGTAATATCTTGGGGGAAATTTTATTGGAAGTGTAACGTTTCTTTATTAAATGATGATGCCTTAGTTAACGAAATTAGTAATGTTTACGATGCTACGTTTAATAATGGTTTAATTTATGATGATTTACAGTTAATTGAAGTATGGGATAAGTTTAAACAAGACTGTAAACAAGTAATTATGGACTATAGTATATTAATTTCATCGAAACGAAAGAATCGACGTCTAGACTTGGAAAAAGAGTTACAAGTTTTGAATAATGATACAGTTGTAAATGTAGATCAGATTGATGACCTTAAGAAAACAATAAACGCATTGCATAAGGTCAGCCGTGATGGTGCGGTCATTCGATCAAAGGCTGTACATTTTGATCAGGGAGAAAAGCCTACAAAGTATTTCATCAGACGCGAGGTGGGGAGAAGTAAAAAGAAAATGATTAAACAGATAACGTGTCACTCTGATCATAATGTGCAGCATACCAATCAAATTGATATTGCCAATTGCATTAAATCCTATTATGAATTGTTATATAGTAAACAGAACTCTGATGAGGACTGTCAGAATGATTTTTTAAATGACTTACCAGAAATAGACGACGATTATAGAATTTTGTGTGAAGGGTTGCTGTCGGAGAAAGAGTTACACTATGCAGTTAAAAATATGAATAAATATCGATCTCCGGGATGTGATGGCTTACCTTCTGAATTTTATGTTAAGTTTTGGCCTTTGTTTGGGCAAATTTTTACGAAAGTTGTCAATTGTTGTTTTTCAGTCGGTAGCTTAAGTCAATCGCAACGTTTAGGTTTTATTACTTTGTTATGTAAAGATCCGCAAAATTCAGACAACATAAAAAATTGGAGACCAATTAGCTTACTGAATGTCGATTATAAAATAGTGTCTAAAGCATTATGTAATCGTTTAAAAGGGGTAATTACCGGTATAATTGAGAAGAACCAGACCTGTGGTGTACCTGGGCGGAGCATATTCGACAATTTACATTTGTTACGTAATATATATGATTATGTTGATTTAAAGGATGCAAAATCGTGTTTTTTAAATTTAGACCAAGAAAAAGCATTTGATCGTGTGGATTGGTCTTTTTTGTTTAAATGTTTGGAAAGGTATAATTTTGGTCCTGATTTTTGTAAGTGGGTGGGTCTTTTGTATACCGATATTTCAAGTAGTATTATTGTCAATGGTCATATCACGGGTGGGTTCAAGTTGTCACGTGGTGTCCGTCAAGGATGTTCATTATCTCCATTGTTGTACATACTGTCTTTAGAACCGTTTATTAATGCAATTAGGAATAACAATTCAATAATAGGTATACGAATGCCCGGAACGACCAAAGTGGCAAAGGTCACAGCTTATGCTGATGACACAACCGTAATATTAGGCGAAGAAAGTTCAGTTTCTCATGTTGTAAAACTTGCAGAAAAGTATGGAAATGCGTCTGGAGCAAAGCTCAATTTATTCAAAACTACGGCTCTCCCTATAGGCCATTGGGACAATGAGACTTTACAAAGTTCAGGTATAAAACCGTCTGTAAATACTAAGATATGTGGTGTTTTCTTTGGTAATGACCATTCAAGGTTAAATGCTGATCACGTATTAAACAAAGTTAAAAAGCATGTGAATTCTTGGAAAGGAAGGTATCTGACCCTTAGAGGGAAATCCGTTCTTATTAATTCTGTAGCACTCTCTGTTTTGTGGTTCACAGCACAGTGTTGCCTTTTGCCGAGTAAGACCATTAAACAATGTACTCAAACTGTGTTTCAATTTCTCTGGGATAACAAACCGGAAAGTCTTAAGAGAAATGTGTTAAATAATAAATTTTGTGATGGCGGTCTGAACATTTCTGACGTTGAATGTAAATTAAAGGCATTTGCTGTAAAACACGTGATAAAGCTATTATGCGGAACAACAGCGGACTGGAGGTATTTTTCAATTTATTGGCTGGGTATTTCTTTGAGGGGAATCTGTCCGGAATTTGGGCGTAGCACAATTCCACATGCTTATGTAATTTCTCCGTTTTACAAATTTGTCTTGTGTTCATGGAAAGAATTTTATACTGGGCAACCTATACCTTCTGTTGTGATTCCAACAAAGTTTATTTATAACCGATTGTTACGTGAAATTGTTCAGACACCTAGGATTGTTTTAAGGTATCCTAATTTATTTTGGTTTAAAATTTGGAAAAATGTTTTTAATTCGTTTTTAGATCATAACCTGGTTAATTTTTCCTTTAAGCTAATACATGATATTTTGCCAGTAAAAGAGAGGTTGTTAAGGCGCAATGTTGCTACGGACGATAAGTGTATTTTTTGTTCGTTGTCCGAAACACAAAAACATTTGTTTGTTGAATGTACCATTGTTCAAGATGTTTTTAAAAAATTTGATAGGACATTTATGTTATACGCTTGTTTTTTGCCGTCACTTACAGAAAAAGTATTGATTTTTAAAGATTTGGATTGTGACTTACAGCAATGTGAGTACAACGTTTGTTTGTATGTTACGACTGTTTTGCAGTTTTGTATATGGTGTGCTAGAAACGGCAAGATATTTGAAAACAAAGACGCTGACGCTAACCAAATAGTAAGTGCAGCTAAAGGGATAATAAAAACTCGAATAAATGTTGACTTTGTTAGACTCGAAGAAAAGGCATTCAAAATGGCATGGTGTAAAAATAAAGTGTTTTGTGATGTGGTACAGGGTAAACTTGTCTATTTGCTCAAATAAAGTGACAGCCCAGTCATCCTCAATCTGTGATAATTTATTTTAACCCGACTGCTGTGTAACACCTTTTGATTGTACAAACTGTATAAATGATTGTATTTGTAATGTGTGAATAAATTATATTTTCTCAAAAAAAAAAAAAAAAAAATATATATACTATTTGTTCTTCCTTATAGGATCGGGGCTTTTAATTGCTTTTCTCCCTTTAGAATGTTTGTGTTGAAACTATATCAGCTGTGATGGCCGAGTGGTTAAGGCGTTGGACTTGAAATCCAATGGGCAATGCCCGCGCAGGTTCGAACCCTGCTCGCAGCGAAATACTTTGGAACATTATATTTTGCTTCTTTTTTTGAGAGTATATTGTTTCATTTTTAGCCTAATTCACGTATTCTTTCGATACTTCTAAAAAGCTTAACGGAACTCATTTTACGAATTTATTGTGCAAACAATTTGTACAAAAATGTACGCTGTATATATTATGTTTTTCTCTTGAATGATAATGTTTATTAGTGAGTTTGTCTCTTTACAATGTTATCTGTTCTGAGTGTTTGAGTACATCAGCTGTGATGGCCGAGTGGTTAAGGCGTTGGACTCGAAATCCAATGGGCAATGCCCGCGCAGGTTCGAACCCTGCTCGCAGCGGAAAATTTTGGCAATGTTATATTGTGCTTCTTATTTTGAGGATGCTTCACAGCTGAATGAATTGATTCATTTAGTTAATAATTGATTCACTATTCGTTCATTCATTCATTCATTTAATTTTTTTTATTTATTTATTGATTGATTGATTGATTGATTTAATATATTTGTTTATTTATTAAGCGGGGGGTTGAAGGTTTCAGTCCCGTCGGAGGTGGGTGCGAACATTTTATGCTTTTACTCCTTAAAGTAATATGCGACTAATTTTAGAGATTTATTTTGCGAACAATTGGAAAATAAGTGTATATACTATTTGTTCTTCCTTATAG
>JARFOD010000001.1:319315-341384 GCA_031763545.1 Mopalia muscosa | reverse complement strand
CAAATCTGCTTCCCGTTACCCTTTAGCTCTGCGAACACCAGGGCAACAGAAAGCAGCCTCTTTTTCTCGCCTCTTACGATCGACCAAGGGAGTATTCTGCAGGGCCATGGCCCACCCGCTCCCTCACGGGGCAAGGACTAGGCGCAGTATGTATGATATTGAATATTTTTGTTTGTTTTCCAGACATTAGCTGTGACTGATGATACAGTTCTAGAAGAGCATAATGAAGACCCCGCGTTGGTCCAGATGCGATTAATTGATGATGGAGGTCAGTATCTTCATATTGTTTGCTTATTTTTTGGTTTCAATTTCAACTTTTACATTTATTTTCACCCGAGCAAGGTTATCTAATTGGTACGTTGAATTTCATATATTCAACTTGAGTTTCTAACAAATGTAACTTTGAATAAATCTGTATGGAATAAACAATGTGGTTTCCTTCAATCTATTATGTTTGAAACTTCTTTACCACGACTTTTTGTAAAATTCAATGACAAATCAATACGTATCTCTAATAAGTGTAATCTTCAAGTATTAAAAATTTGGCATTTTTGGCCTAGTTTTTCTCTCTGACCCAGCTGTTGGTCATGGGATGGTGTGTGATAAACACTGCATAATGCTAAAAATCTGTGTTTATGTAATGGAATAAGAGAGAAACTTTAATATATTTTTTTAAATTAATAGATTAGATCTCAGTAGCTGATTCCTCCAGTGAGGCACAGATTATAAGAATGATTTTGAACTCTATTAAGCCCTGTTGAATTTATTTTTTTGGCTATGTGTACTTTGTTCTAAACAATTTTCAACACACTACACATAAAGGCACACAAGCATATGGTTATCTCTCCCTAGAGCCAACCCCTGGTTTGGCTCCTCCCATTGACCTAGATCTTTTACAAGGGATTCTACGAAACCCACCCAACTAACTGTGTAGCAGATACAGATGTCTTTGTGTTATTTTCAACCTCCTTGGGCTTTTTTCATTTTTTTTTTTTTATCTCTACATTCTCTTTTGCCCTTTGGCAGATGATCATTTCTTACCCATTTGCATGCGAGGAGATTTAAAGCTGTCTGTCGTCAGGCCAGCCTCTTTTGTCTGCCTGTTTATTCTCAGAGCTGACAGGGAAATGTATTTGTAAATAGTGATGTGTATTCACAGCTCTCTCAAAGCCTTGTATTTTATTTTGATGGTTATTAGTGTTCTTCTGTCCAGTCTCGCACATCTGCCCCCATGTGTTCCCAGTCAATTATTGAATACCATCTATTAATTGGCCGTTTCCTTGGGCTATATTAGGGTTATAACACTAGACCTAACATTACCAGATAAAAGAGTGACAGGTGCTTTCTTAGTGGTATTCATATCTGGGCTATCTCTAAATTTTTTACCTTAACAACTTACAAATGGAAACCTTGTAACTAAGAGACTTTGATTTTTTTTAAAACTCACTCTAAAAGAACGCTTGTATTTGACAAATGGTAGTACACGTACTTGAACATACATGTAGCACAGGAGATACCAGGATCGGTTTTAAAGCACCCATGATGAATTTTTTCGTAAGAAATAGTAAAATATTGATATGATGGGATGTGATCAACATAGAAAAGTAACCCCTCTCAATTGACCTCAGTGACCTCTCGTAACTTGTGAATTCGGGTAGGTTATTCTTTTACATCATGTGTAGTGTTAATCTCCAGTTATGTTTTGACTTTGATTGATTGTTTGGATTGAACGGACAAATTTTTAGATAAAAAACCCAAGTGAAACAAGATGAAAGTATTTTTTATAAATATCTATTTGATATTTTGATATCAGGCTGTGAATTTGATCAGTTATTTTAATTCAACATCGAGAATGAAACTTAATTTTCATCAGTTATTGTTAGATTTTGTTGGGTAAATCACCAGTTACCAGCCCTTCTCTCCACACCTACTACGAGCAGCTGATCTGCACGGTTTGCACGCTGTCATGAGTGAAATACTTTTAAGTAGGACATTAAACCCCAATCACCCATTCAACCATCATAATGGGAGACTCTTAACGGCTCTACACAACCCCAATAAAATAAAATTGATACTCTAGTAAACGGCGTTTACGTTTCTAAAAATATAGCTCTTTATGTATTGGACAAGAGGTATAGGTTGTTTTCTCTTTACTCCATCTGCTTATCTGCTATCATTTCACGCATTCTATTTTTGGTTTTTGTTTTCTAAATAACTCCGTTATTTTTTATTGCTAGTTTCTTTTCACTTTACTTGTATCAATATGGCTCACATTAATATTGTAGTGCTATTAAATTGGGTAAGCCCTTCTTATAGCATCATATCAGTGAAAGACCCTTATTAAGCATGGCGTAAAATACCAATGATGAATCAATCAATCAATTCAATTGGTAAATCTTGTCAGGTTTGGAAAAATGATACTTTTATTATACTGTTTTGTAACACTCTTAGTTACTTTTAATGCCTTTTTCAATATGTGAACCTGTGCAGGTATAATCTGTGCTTTTTCAAATACTCTAATTAACCCTCCTGTAATCTTGTTTACATGTAAGTCCAATGCCTCATTACATCTGATCAAACCAACTCCCCTAATTTTTCTTCTCTCTGAGCTTATTTGTCTGGTCAGCCAGGAATTCTGGGCACATTCTTGACCTGTAAAATGACACTTGACTTGATAAGGGAATGGAGCAGTCTTCTTTTTACTACCCCTCCTACTAACAACTCCCTTCCTAATGCCTCTGGGTAGTGACTGAAGAGATAATTGAATTAACCCTAACACCCACCCACTTACCCCAACCTTACATACAGCATTGTGCTTCAGTCTCTATTAAAAAGTGGAATTGCTGCCATTAAAGAGAAATACCCCTGAAGTGAAACTGTGTTAAAATCGTTGGATTGTACTGTTTTCTCATGTTTTACGCTCCCTCTATAGGATTCATAACAAGTAAATACTTATCAACTTTAATTTTGCGAATCCATCTTTGCCAAAAATGAAATTTGTTTTTATGAACACAGGTAAATACTAAATAACTAGAATGTGTTTGCTTTTAGAGTGTACATGTAGTTCCAACGAAACTGGCAACCCCATGCTAACTTCAATCTGTAAGATTGGGAAAGTGTAGCCCCAGCTGAACTGGCCACCCTTTATGCTCTTCTTCCCCAAGATAAGATGCTAGCTTGGCTGAGGTCTTTATGGTTTATTTGAAGGCAAATCCCCTGACCTGTTGCTCTGAACCTGTTATCTGTTCCCCATCAGTCAGGCTAATGTCACCCTGGATTAATGAATACCAGTGCCACTCCATCCATGCTATAAAAAACTGACTGCTTCTTTGTTCAGAGCTCCTTCACTCAAAGTAGTCCTGTTTCACTGTCTTGTTTCAATGCTGAAACCTTAAAAATGACAAATGAATTCTGTTAAGTTTGTGTAAGTATCATGTACATGTAAAGATGGAAGTTAGTTTAGTGATAGACATTTGACATGGGTTTTTTTGCCCAGATGAAAACTCCGAACTGCTCACCTAAAGTTGAGTATGTAGGTTGGTTCTAAATCCCATCAAATAACAAGTCAGTTTTGAATCATACTGTTTGATCTAATGGTTAATAGAGCAACACGACCCTTGGCTTTCTATGGTCCAGGTTTTGCCTCTTCTAGTGACGTTTTCTACACCCATTGGGCTTGTATGAAGCAATGATTGAAATCTGCTAAAGTTCAGCCATGATGTTTTTAAGTTAAATCAAAGAAATGTCAATCTCTTGATAATGTGGTTGAATTGATTCAAAGTTTCATTGGTTTAGGTCAAAGTTAACTACTTTAGACATCTAACATTTTAGTAACTCTGCCATATAACGAAGGCTCTGATTGAGATGTGACATATGTGTGGGTTAGGATAGTTTTCTAGGACACATTGTTTACAGGATACAGTCTCAGCTTGCTCTATACAGTTCACATGTTTCCTCCACTTGCCCACACACCATATCTGTATGCAGTGAGTCAGACTAACAGGTCACCCTATACTCCTATTAATGACATCCGTCTTGACTTCACTCCTGCATGCCGTAGGTACACTTCTCAATTTATCACTTAAAGGAAACAACAAATTTTGCTAGTTGTCTCCGGTTTTGCATTGATTGAACTGTGGGTTTGTTTTTAGTTCACAGATTCATCCTTGTTAGTAGTCAATTTGTGCCTATAATGTGTTAGAAGAAGTCCCTGGTCATTAGCTCGGACATAGCCAACCT
This sequence comes from Mopalia muscosa, assembly GCA_031763545.1. Classification (NCBI taxonomy): domain Eukaryota; kingdom Metazoa; phylum Mollusca; class Polyplacophora; order Chitonida; family Mopaliidae; genus Mopalia; species Mopalia muscosa. The sequence goes on along the minus strand of JARFOD010000001.1, from coordinate 337,145 downwards.
TTCAGCATCCTTGTTAACATATTGTAACTACTTTGTGACTCGAAAGCTCTAATCCCGAAGAATAGAAGGATTCTATAGCAATACAGCAGTTCAAAGTTTCTAAAATTGTCAAAGGGTTGGTTTTGTCTAATCTACCCATCCCTTATTGAAGACTGGCCTGTAGTGTTTAGTGCTGTTACCCCTGTGTGAGATGAAACATGGCCTATAGGAACATTTTGAGCGGAGTCAGAGAGGAGAAAAACACTTTAGCTACATCTCTGTCTTGTATTTCAGTGGTGGATTCTATACTACGTGGAGTAGAAGTAGGCATTACACCCCGAAGAAGGCCTAGAAACAGTACCAAGGAAAAACCCACACAGCCATATAACTCATCCGTAAGTAAACAGTCTATATCATTCATAACCTAATGTGTTACACGAAAGTAAATTGTTTGAAATAAATTGTTTAACATCCTATGAGATAAATGTAGTAAGACAAGCATGTGTAAATATGTATTAAATTTGTTTAAAACATACTTTATTGTGTCCAGTTGTAGTTAGTTTATTTATGTGTGTATGCTACAAATAACTGGAATACTCAAATGTTGTTTTTCAGTTTTGTTTGAAAGCTTTTAACTATAAGGCGGATCCGGTCTAATTTTGATGTTTTGGGAGATCTAATCAACTATATGTTAAAACTAATATAGGGTTTTTTTTAAACACTTAATTTTCACATACGTGTAAGAAACCCAGCCACTGCTAGGTGTGACATGTGCTTTTCACAAAGGAAGCAGTACATGTATATATAATATCTCACATACAGCGAGTGCTGGTTTTTACGAGGTTTCCTCCCAGTTTTCCACCATAATAAGGCTATGTGAAGTGAACCATCTGTCGTCATTTAAGTGAAATACCCTTAAGTACAACGTTAAACACCAATCAAATAAACAAACAAAAACTGTATTTAGGGACAACAGGAAGCTGATCTGTTCTTATGTCTTGGGATTGTACTATCTTGTTAAATCTTATTTGATAGATAATCCCAGATGTAGGATTGAATATTGATGGAGCAATTACAATTTTCTAGCTTTACCTTTAGGATAGCAACATGCAAGTATACTGATAATATTTGTATCGGATGGCTGAGTGGTCTAGGTGACTGGCATTTACTGCTGGCAATTCAGTGCCTAACTCAGAGGGTCATGGGTTGATTCCTGGATGGGTTTTAACCCGCCAAATTTTCTGAACTAGAATCTGTGTAAACTAAGAAAGTGTTATCCCAAAATAATGAAAATACTGATACAAGTTTATAGTATACCGGTAATATTAGTCAAGAGTAGTAAGCTAGTATGACCTAGTTTCACTAAGTCACTGTCTGTGAACTGCATCTTTGTCCATCTATTTTTGGACCACAAGTACATGTTTTTCCTTGGTGATTTGCAAGAAGGAAATGTGTATCAAACATGTTCTAATTATGAAGACTATTCACCCAAATTTAACCATTAGCTTATCTCAGGAGCAAAATTACATGTAATTTGCATAAGTCCACAAAACATTTGCTGAAATCTGTATTCACTGAGTGAAAGGTTTGAAAATAGCATGTGTGAATACGTCTTTAAAAACTTTCTCTCTCTGACCTTAGGACTATTAACACCAGTTCTGTTGTCTTATTTTACACTGGATCTTTGTATCAATCGCTATTGTAATCCAACCAAATTATTAGTTCATTTCATTCTCCAATGATTGAGTAACTTTCATCACATAATTGAAAGACCACACGAAGGACTAATCAGACATGAAACAAATATGATAGGTCATGTACCAGAATTGTTATGAGACATGCTGTGAATCATCCTGGTATAATAACTAAGGGGAAATCCAGCTTGAAGCCTTCAGCACATGAGTCAGTGCTTACACTGCTTCTTGTATGTGTCTGTCCCTGAAGTGAGTATTTTGTATCTGGACAGCACATAACTTCCAAAAGCCCACCCTAATAGAAAAATAACCCCTGTACTTTTGATTTCAACCACTTCGAGGTCGCTGAAAACTCAATCAATCAATCAATCAGAAGCACTCTGGCTATACAAAGGGCAATTTGTTTAACATTCCAACAATATAAAAAAAAAATTAACATTTTCAGGCCTTCTGATTTGAGGTGAGTGATCTGTGTTAAAGCATAGGACAGCACACCTCAAATCAGAAGGTCTGCATTTTATGGCAATGCTATTGACAATTATTGTTAGAATACTTGGATGTCATATAAGTGTAAAACACAAGAAGCATGATGTTAAAAGCCAATCAGTCAATCATAACTTTGTAAAAGAATACTACACTTAGTTCCCAATGGTGGGCTTGTGGGTATTTTATATACACTGTATGTATGTAGGCTGTCAGATTAATATTGTGTCACCATTAACTGGCAGGCTATTAAATATGCGTCTTTATGAAACCAGCCTGCCTGTATTGCTTCAGGGGAACTCCTAATAACCTTTACTGCTTTTTTTGATTACAAGAAAAGAGGAAACTGAACATTAAACAATACATGTTCTGGCTAGCTTCTTGGGTATTAATTAACATTTAGCCTGTGTTTTTAATTTGACACACCTTTAATTAGGCTGTGAGCTACTAGATTAATCTTACAATACCTTAGAGAGAAGGGTTAAGATCTAAATACAATATAATATCTGTTTTATCAGTGTTGTGTTTAATCATGTCTTTAATGGGTAATCTTTTGTGATTAAAGTTGTGTTAACCAACACGTATCATGTTTTCTCTCTAGATGTTTATAATATACACCAGTCCTTCAATACAAGGTGACTTGGCTTAAATTGCATTATCATATTGCCGCCTTCTCATTGATGAACCCTGGTAGAAGAGGTTGAAGTAAGATAGAAAGTCTGTTCTCTATCAAACGTTTAATTTATTCATGTGATGAGTAGATCAGTCAGGCTCATAATTAGAACACACCCTTTATTCCCATTGGCCTTAAGTTTGTCACCTGTTGATTTCATTATCCACATTTAGGGGCCAATCATAAACCACACATAGTTGTTGTCTCTGCTCTGACACCAAGATCCTTGTTTAAGTTATTAAATTGCATGCTTGAAACCTGTATCCTGTACTTGTAGTAGACTAACCATAAATAGCTCATAAACCCTGGCTTAAAGCCACTGGTGGGAGCTTATTTTCGTACAGCAGAAAAAGAAGTATGTTGTTATATAATTGAGTAGGATAAGTATAAAAATAGCATGTATTGAATGTGTATTTCCTTATATAAATGTTCAAATCAATACAGTACATTATTCAGTATTACGTTTTCTATCACTCTAGTACAAATATCACTTATATAATACAGATTAACAGTTAAACAAACAATCTCCACGTTATTGTTAAATAACAAATAATTCCTAATCATATAAACCAGATGTGACTTTTTTATGGACTAGCTACATGTATATCTTTATTTGTTAAATATGGACACAGTGTACATGTAGCTAGTTAAGTTGAATTGATAGCAGCTAGAGTGTTTAATTTGTACATCAAGAACATGGGAATAGTGTGAATAATAATTATGTCGTCCACAGATTTTGTATTTGAGCTGATCCTTATATGAAATAGGTTGAGAATGGCTTCTGTTGCCGTGACTACACAGTAATTTGCGATGTTATTGCTAAAAGCCCTTTTGAATTATGGGTCGCATTCTGTGAAAACACCTGTGTACAGTTAAGCGTATGTTACTTGAGCCGCTCTATGTTACCCAGGTGATGTGGCTGTACAACAGGGCATGTTGCCAATGTCTCTCCATTAACACTGGCTCTTCGAGCAGCAGCCCATATTCTGTTTTACAAGTGGAAGGCAAGCTATCAAAAGGTTGCACACTTAGAGATTTCTAAATCTGCTACTGGAAAGAAAGGGTTTAAACTAAAGAGGATCAATACTCCTTTTGAGGTACACCTAATACAAGTAAAAACTAACATAATTATTTGTGCATATATGATAATTATTGTGCATGGTACCTCCAGACTACTTAATGCGTTCATATAAATATAGTATCAATGTTTATTGCATGACTTCAACGATATATGTCATGAAGAAATACATTCTTAAAAAAACCCAAATTATATATATTTTGAATAAACGAAAAGAGAAAAATTTGCTTGCCTCCTCCGGGATTCGAACCCGGGTCCTTTGGGTTACATATATATACCAGGGCAGTATCCAAAGCCATTTTAATTACGGAAAACGTATGAATGCCTAAACTATTTCAAGCCCAAAGTAATGTCAATATATTACATTTTCATAAATTCCTGTTAAAATCAAGCTTAAAGAGGATTCAGATCCCTGATTATGGTCTGAAGAATTTGGGTTAGGAACCTGGAAACTGCCCTGTAAACATGTATTTTATCATATAAATTATATTTTAAATTTGTGTAATTTTTTGTATTAAGTATGATCAATCTGCACATAGTCTCTATTTGCAGTACAAGTCATGCATTATGTTCCAATGTCCATGACTTAATTTTTCACACCAAAGCATAGCTGAAATACAATATGAATGTGGCATAAAACACAAATCAATCAATAATGTAATTTTTTAAGGGGCCTTGGTACACTCAATAATTGGGTCACAATAAGTGAGATTGGAGGATTAAACAGTCTATAGTGGGCAGTCTGCTTCTTTAAACTCTAGACAGCTCAAGTCCACAGCATATAGCTTTTACATCATACATCAGTGTTTACAGAGGGTCAGCTGTAAATAACCCCTCTATGTAATATATTTATGTACTGTGGAGATGTCAATATGTCCCCCAGAGCCTTAATGCTTCCATGCTCACATTATATTGACATTCTTTGTGTACTTGGTTACAGGCCTCTCCAGCTTGCCAAGTATTGACAAAGCTTTACCAGAATGATCCATTTATAATTATGTGGCAGGGGAGACCAGGTTGCTTTCAAATAAAAAAAAAAGATTTAAGAATGTGGAAATTACTACTTTTAATATCTGTATCCGCCCTCTACATTGAATATGATTTGTCTTGATTTCAGCAAATCTTTACAGATTGTTAAACTACAGCATAATGTTTTGTTCTGTGATATGCAAACATTTAATGTTTGAAACAGAGGTATTTTAAACAATATATTGATTTTGTATTAGTTGTTTATTGGATTAAATAGGCAGTACCAGCAGCTGAAATGTTTGGTTGCATCTGTTATGGTATTGTACTTACAGTTTTACCACATTGTATTGCGTTTTTCCCTCTGATCCTCTCAGTTGTGACATCATTTTACTAATGCCTTTGGTATTTTTGTTTACCACAGTGACCCTAGGGGCCTTATGGTTAATCAATCAGAGGTGTAAACGTTTTACATATAGAAATAAGATAGGCGCATTCAAGAGATTCACTTTACTCTGGTATTTAAGTCACATGTTAAGCTTTTGAAGTGGAGGTATGATGGATCATTGGAGGATGACAGTGCTCTTCTTGGGGCTATACAGTTAATAGGGAGCCAGGGCAGGGAATTTAAGGTGTAAGGGGCAAAAGGGGTGGGGAGATTGACAGCTGCCCCTGGGGCTATTTAAATACTTGGTAGTACTCCCTCTCTCTGGGGCTGTGTCCATTTTGGAGTGTTGTCTGTCTATTGAAGGACAATAGCTGCTCTGTGGCCTTTCTGGAATGCTGGGCAGTTGTCAGGCTACTCTCCAGCTTGTACAGCCCTGGTGTGCATTCACCCCCTTGTGTAACCACACAGGGGTTACAACATACATGTGCCTGGCTATTCAGACAAGAAAGAGAAAAAAAAAACAAAAAAACAATAAATACAGAAATTCTTAAGCCAGTTTAACCTGAGGAGGAAAAAAAGAAACGAAGTAAAATCCAACTCAGGTGGCCCTTTATTCTGCATGCTTAGTGTTTAGCCTAAGCTGTTGATCCCAAGCGGTGTTCCCATTCAGTTCCTTTCCAGATACAAACAGACACGCCATTGCACAAACTGGTCTCTCTGGTCTATTGCTCCCAAGCTTGTTGACAAACCACCTTGCTGGAATTACTCATTCTGCTGTGAACATTCAACCAGGGGGCATTGTGTATTATATTGTCGTTCTATATGCTGGAGTAAGCGTCTGTTCATTCTTACTATCATGTCAATGTGTTTAAAGTTGGTCACTAACTATCGTGTTGCCACTTGTTATATGTGTATGCATTCCAGTTTGGATTTTATTCCAAACAGTAAAGTGTTTTGTTTTTTTGACAGGACAGCCTTCATGCAGTTGACTGTTTTTATGTGTCTCTTTTTATTTTGTGGTCATTCAGGGCTATGTTGGTGCAGTGGTGATTTTGTCTTTCCACACATGTATATACATGTATGAGTGAGAGAAAAAAAAAGCCTATTTGTGAATAATGAGACTTTTAGGGTGAACGGTTGAATGCTGTAAAAATGGACATGTTAATATTTGTACTTAGATATGCTTATATGAAGTACAAGGAGTAAGGACAGAAGGTTGTCTGTTGATAAGACCTGTTGCTCTAATTATCACTTCATCACTTATCAGCTCCTTTGTTCCAGACTAACTGGTAAGGTAGCTTTCTACACCTGGCTATTGTTATGCATCTGTCTTTGTGTGATCTGTCTACTGTATCAATGAGTCATTCAGTCCTGTCACTTTGTTTAATCTGGATGTGACTTACGCATTCAGGAGGGAATACATGTATACTTGTTAAATTTACAGTTACATTTTAAGCAGCCGCCATGGGTTTTTTGTTTGTAATTTACAGCATGCCTATGCTAATTTAGCTCAAGGTAATAGTGCTGCATTCAGAGGAGAATACATGTATACTTGTTAAATTAACAGTTACATTTTAAGCAGCCGCCATGGGTTCTTTGTTCGAATTTTACAGCACACCTATGCTAATTTAGCTAAAGGTAATAATGCTGTTTGTCTTCGTTAGCTCTTAATGTTATTTAATATGGACAGGAATGGTGAATGACTTAAGCTATGCTGACAGATTGTACCCAAGTGAGAAGTACATGTTAGATTTGGCTCTCAAGGATTTGAGCAATTTGTGTATGTAATATGTATGTGACCTATTTAATAATTTACACAATATGTGTAACTGTGTATGTTTTGTGTAACTGGAGTGTTCAGAGTTATGCTGACCCAGTTGAGTGGTCACATGGGACAGTTAGCCACCACAGATATATTTGACTGATGTTATTCGAGTCCTATCATGAGGAGAGGTGACTGCTAGGTCACTGTAGGATCTTCATTCTGGCCACAGTGAGTGGTTGAGAGGGCTGTTTTAACTGATACCACTCTCATCTCTATTGTTACAGGGGCACTACACACGGCAAAACACAGCACAAAGTCCAGCTAGAAGTGCTGCACCTTCACCACCAAATCGAAGCTCTAACTTGCGCAAAAACCGTCAAAGGCGGACATCAGGCAGCAGCAATACAGACTCTGAAAAAGGTAAGCCAGTGTTGACATTAACATTTCTTAAAAAAAGTTGTAGTTGTAGTCAATAAGTTTTGCTTAGGTTTGGAAATCGTCTTTTGATTCTATGTGGCCTTTAAGAATGCATTTTATTATTGAGTTCTGTCCTTTGTACAGTGTCTATTTAAGTGATAATATCATGTTGTTGCTTTTTTTCTAAGACTACCAACCTACAAGCAATTCTATGTGGTATTTACACGATAGCTACTGATGTATTTGCGTCAGCTTGTTAATCTGAGCATAGGCACATACATGATATGCGTAATTGACAATTAACATAATCCTTCTCATGTGGTTGAACAGGAAAATCTACTCCAGGCTGTCACCACTACATCATGGTGTGAACTGATTTAGAGTTTAAGCTATTCCTAGATACATAAGGATAGACTTATATAATGTTCAATTAAGTAGCAGTTTACATTGGGAGAGGCAGAAAGTTTAGACATCATTGTTGTTGGTTAATTGTGTCACATAGATCATAGGTAGGAATACAATACAGCTTTGTTTAAGTGTTGCAATGGCATAGAGTGTGTATGTTTAGAAAGGTCAGAAAGCCAGAGCCCTCCCTCCCCACCTCTTCACCTCCCTGGGAGAGCTTTGTTTGATAGCTGGGTCAGGCTGGGGCTCAATTGCCCAGTGATAACCTGGCCCTCTACTGCTTTACAAGAGGTCTTGGTGCATGTGACAGACTAAAAGCTTCGGCCCAACCCCAAATGTGTCAGCCATAGCTGTATACAGGTGCTGCTGATTTCAGATAACATTACAGCCTGGGCTAGAGCCAGAATTGACTGCTGTAGACTTGGACTTGTAGAGACTCCGTCAACGAAAACATATACAAATAGCTGGAGGCAAACTTAGGCCGACACAAGAATGTTGTCTTTTGGCTTTAGTTTACTCATTTCTCAGACAGTGTGTGATACAGATTGAAAAACAGACCCTCTACCTGTATGTTGAAGTGAGCCAGCCAGCATTGATGTTCTTAAGACTTGTGCTCGGATTTGCTCTATGAACTAGCTATGCTATAAAGCATGATAAACAGAGAGAACAGGAGCTGTTTGCGCTGACTCAATGTGTCTTTTGTCATTGAAATGTGTATTAGAGAGCTTTAGTTGCCCCTTGTGACCTTGCACCTTCCTTTAAGCCATGCTGTATAGGCTGGCTGGGAGGCACAGTTTACTTCAGTCCTCAAGCCAGGAGAGACGTGGCTTTACCTGGACCTCTCCAATCAACTCTACCTGAACTCTTACAAACTACCAGCTACCAGCTGGGTTAACTATACATTCAGATCTGGTGTCTGATTTATGTGATTTTTCTGAACACATATCTAACTTTGACATTTGATACACACTGTACTGAAATAACCAGTGTTTCTGTTATGCGTCAAGCTAATGTAAATGTAAAGGATATGAACAGGTAAGGCTTTTTTGTGGCTGCACGATACAGTGAACTTTGGCTGACAATATCTCACTCAAGACAAAGGAAACTAAATGAAGGGGAAAATTAATCTATCATAAAGGCTTTTGTTTAATACAAAGTATGGTTCTCGCCTGGATATGAAATCTTAAAAATTTTATGCTTGTAAAACAAAGGTGATTGAAGACTGGACCTTCAACAGTTGTTGATGTAAATGTAGTAATGCATTAAAATATCGAGCAACTACTAGAATTCAGTTATTTCTACATGATAATGAAATTCAGTCCATTTCAGTATGTTTTATTATTATATTCTGATTGAGATAGATAAAGACTCTAAATTTTTTTGTTGATAGCAAATATTAAAGTTAACTTTAATTAAAGTATCTGTGTTACTTTGTACCAGTGTACATTTAAAGCTTGTTATAAAAACTGACAAGTGATAAAATAGCCTTTCTCTGTGTGTAAGTTTCATATCAGAAATTGTAGCAGGACATGTAGGTCAAGCCACAGCTGTTTATTTTCCTGGAGCAACCCAAAGGAAGATAATCAGGTTTTCTGTCTGCTTGCAGTAAAATGCCACATGTTTTGAACAAAATCTCCATGTTCAAACACTTGGCAAAATGCTGGAACCAACACGAGATTAAGTTTGTAAATGTTTTTTCACAGATGTCTGTTTGGGATTCCTAAGCTGTGCTCCTTAGAATTGATATACATTTTTTAAAACTAACTTTTTATGATTTCAGAGAAAGTACCTGAGGTGACGCGAATCAAAAGTAAGGTAAACAAAAAACGGAAACCTAAAGAATTATCTCCTGTAGAATCACCTCATCCAGTAGAAATATCCATAAAGAAAAATAAACTCAGTGAAAAAAGTGAAAGGAGAACTTCAGGAAAAGCTGATGTGCAAGAGACTGTAAAAGAAATTTCAAAGCCAGCTAAGGCAAGGACAGACAATTTATCGGAATGCAACAGCCGAGAAATTTCTGTGAAAAAGCAGCTAAAAGATATTTCACGGAGAACTAGGACTAGTGGTGAGCCAAAGGGTTTGCCTGTTGACAAAAGTCCACAGGCAGTCCATCATGAAGAACCAAGGGTTCCGCCCATAGTTTCTCCTCAGATTACCCCTTTCGAGACATTAGACACACCTGAGGTTTCCGAGTCTGCTAAGACAAAGTCTCAGCATAGTGTTGAGGCTGCTTCTAAAAGTATTAAGAATGTTATAACATCTGTGGACAAAACAGTGAAAAGCAAAGTGTCTAGGAGTGGTGGAAGCTTAAGGAATACCATAGTTAATGCTGAAGCCAAAACAAAACGAGGAAGAAACTCACCAGTTCAAAGACAGAAAAGCAGTTTAGTTCCTTCAGTGTCAGAAAAACGAACAGAGAATGTGAAAAAAGTGTCTGTTACAAAAAATGTGACTGAGGTTAACTCTGGTGAGAGTGAAGACATGCACTTTAAGAAGCTCCATTTGTTAGCAGGGGAGAGCTCAAAAGAGAAAGCTCCTCAATCATCACTTAGTGCAAACATAGATGTGACCAGATCTGTCACAGATCAAGTCGCTAAGCTTGCTAAGTCTGAGGCACAGCAGCAAGGCTCAATTTCAAATGCAAATTCTAATATATCATTGTCATCAGATTCAGATAGAAGGCTTCAAGAGCTAACTAGAAATCCTAATAAAAGTGCTGAAAGTGTGCGTTCTGGGGATAGTCAAGGTAGTACTGATTCTCAGGGAAATGTTCTGATTATGCCCAATGCATTGGTCAGTAAATCAATAGAGGAACAGTCCAGTTCCCGACCAGGTAGTGTTTTAAACCAGGAAAACCCTGTCTCCAGATATAGTGACGAAAAGACATCCAGTTCACGTATAGATGATCTCAGGAGTGTGAAAAACAGTCCCGCTTCAAGTCCATTAATTATTGACCGTAATGAGCCAGTCAATCCATATAGAGACCCTGAATTAATGAGAAAAAACCCTGTTCATAGCATGTTGGGAGTACCTAAACCCATAGGGGCGAACTCCTACCCAAATGTTCACCAACCCATTCCAGGCCCACCGGGCTCATTGCCAGCTTCCACTCTGGCTAACCACCACCCTCTATCAAGGACCTTACTGCCAATGCAGTACTCCCCTCAGCTATCAGGATTGAGTCTGTCCCATCTGCCACTACCTCGCTCAGCACAATTAGATCCAATAGCTGCTCGGGAAATCACTAGTTTAGCTCAACAGCAGCAACAACAGCAGTTAGCCCTTCAGTACCAAAGTCAACATCTATTGCCGTTAGCTTCTTACCCAGGTACTCTTCCCGGTAATCTGAATAACACACAACTAGAACTGTTATGGCAGCAGAAATATCCGACAGTTCCTGTGCCGCCACAATGGATGTTGGCCAAATATCAGGATGATCTCATTCGTGGCTCTATACTACGTGAACGAGAGCTGTCTGAGGAAAGAGACAGGGAGCGCAGAATAGAACGTGAAAGGAGGGAGCGAGAAATTGAACGGTAAGTCTTCAAAATTTCCTCCATATGGTTAAGTAGTAGGTGCAGTTTTGTGCTTTAATGGACTGATGTATATATATGTATTTGTGATCAGACCAAACAGTTTATTGGAAAGTGAACATCTGTAGCTAGCTTGTGGAATGTCACAGCTGGGAAGGGAAATGTCTGCTCAAGGTTAAAGGATATGTTTTGCAATTGTAAAGGGGATTTTTACTTGGCCAGCCTGTGTACTTATACTGAAAATTTACCTTGCCCATGTGAAGACAAACAGTGTGGCTATGTGTGTTTTCCTGGGTTTGTTTGCTTTACGTGCAGGGTGTCAGTATTGACCTGGCTTCAACAGCCAGGTAACTATCTCTCTGCGGGGATCAATAATAAGTCTGTCTCTCTGCTACAGCGAAAGAGAGGGTCGCCATTGTTAATGTGTCTCCAGCAATATAATGTGTTTACCAGTCTGGATAGGCCTTCAACATGAGCTATTTTCTCTGTCTATTTCCCTGTACGTTTAGCCCCTCCTGTAACTAAGATCTTCATGGTGTGGACTACTAAGCTATCTCATTCGTATTCAGGAGTGGCGGGCTATATCAAGGCAATATCAGCAATACTATTGATTGTTTTTAAGTCTGCTTGCCTGGGCTGTTTCAGGGTGCTGCCTACATAATGAGTTCGCTTTCCCTGCTTGTCCAGGGAAATTGACAGTTTAATCTTGAGGTTCTCTTCATACAAACAGACAATGGCTGAATGAACTGTCATGCATATATAGAAGAAAACCCTTCCCTGATACTATTGATTGACTTAATATTAGATTTAATGATTTTTTTTTAGCTCATGAGATTTTGTGGTTTGATGGTCATACAAAATAAAGTAGTTTTTTTATTGTTGGTTACATTTCCGGTGCATAATTTTAAAGTGGGTCAGGTTAAGCTACATGAATTACTTTGTAAAGAGCTTTTGTTCACAATGTTAGAAGGATATTTTTATATGTATATGTTTGTTCACTCATGCAGAATTAAGTATACAGTCCTTCTATGGGCCTGCAATCACTCTTGCATGCCTAAGCACACCTAAAAAATATTTCAGAAGTGTTATTTACCGAGCGTGTAAGCTTATATGGTGAGAAAACCTTCAATATAAAAGTACATGTAAGCCAGGTTTTGAGATATAAGTGCAGACAATGTAACTTATCCTTAGATTATGTCAAAAATTTACTTTCGAAACAAAACAAAAATTACATAAGCCTATGTAATCATTTTTTGATTACAATCAAATTGCGGTAATTTTTTTTTAAATGATACCCTAACATACATATTAGGAATGTGAAAATTGCACTTGTTAATGTTCTTGGGTGTGTGTTTTTCTGCACAACTTCCTTATAAAGAAATGACTGACTGCGAATATTCAGAGGTCATATGCTCATTTATTAAACTGAACCACTGTATGTACATGTACCGTTGAATTGAAACTTTTAGAACTTATTTTGGATTTTCTGACTATTAAGTTAATGTACAAGGAACTCGTTCTAGTTCTGGTTTATTCTCTGCCATTACCAGTGGGAGCATATGAGCCAAGTGTGTGTATTTCACTAATTTATTAATTGGGGTTTAACGCCATACTTATCATTAGTACACAGGTATGTTGGCAAGCCAGCACAATTAGGAGAGGAAATGACCCTCAAGCCACTGGCTACAAACAGAGACAAGATAGGGCAATCACAACACATGCTAAACAACAGTTTGGCAAACATTTAGGTACAGTACAAAGGAGTACAGTACAATTTTATTTAGGGTACATCCTTGATAATAAAAAGTCTAATGTTTAATGTTTGCTGTGATAATCTACATGTAGCTTCTCATTTGCCTACATGTACCTCTCACCTCTGGATGTAGCTTGTTTGTAGGAGTGATCACCTGACATTGTGCCCCTGTAAACTCCTTTTCTACAAGTCGAAGGTCATCCACATGATTATATGTACATGTAACAGGGTTGTACATTAACTTTATATTTTTGTTGAAAGATAATCACTAGGTAGGTCAACATGTAGGCGCATAAATTAAATAACAGTTGCTTTGATTCCCACTAAAATTTTATCTGGTAAATATATTAGATTACAGTAAGTTACATGTCTACTATTACCCTCGGCATGTGCTACAAAGTCTTGTTGGGTAAGTGTTCAAATTCTTAAACCTACAGGATAGGATGTTGAATTTGCTCATTTAGGTGCATTCTCTAGACCGTTCAATTTAAATCTACCCAAAAATTGTGCCTGGAAGAACGGACAAATCATTTAGGTTCAACTGGGTTCATGTCCCTGGGATTGTTTTCATTTCCTTCTAGAAAATAGTTAATACATTTTTGATGTAAAGAAAGGGCTTCAAACCCCAATTATATTGAGAACCAGACTTGTTTTTCATACTCCTAACTTAAATTTGTTTATTTTCTGATCAGTATTACCAGTACAAATTATTGTGGACAATAGCCATGGTAGAAATGAAGAGCTCTTTCACTAAGACATTATCTCCACTCCATTTATGAATGTGACGCCCTCATAATCACATGATTCTCTACAAATACATTTTTTACAAAAAATTTTGTAATTTTTCTCTACAAAATTTATGAATTTTTATTCATTAATGAAGTGAGTACATGAACTTATTAACATTTTAACATGTCATGATATGAAACCACTTGACATTAGGCCACATGGTAGTGTATCTTGTTTTGGAAAATAAATCCGGAATACTCATCATATTACATTATAAAAAATGTTTATATGAACAAAATTTTGACTGGGTGCTGTAAAGTGTAGAATAAAACTGGTGTACTCATTCAACCCATTCACAATAGTCCCCAAAACCAAACACAATGTTAATGTATACATTTTAATACTATCTTCACAAAATCAGTTTTGCAACAAAGCTTTACTGTTTGTTACGGTTGATTCAACACAGCTCATTACCTATGTGTCAGGTTATGTTAGCTTTGTCAACTGAATAGGCTAGGCACATGTATAGAACCATATTGTGTTTTTTCTCCTGTGCGTCTCAAAATATAAACTGTATTTTGCATCAGGGCTAAAAATAACCGGTGACCTGTTCCTTTAACATGGCTAGAACCTGAGTGATAAGAGCTGGAGAGTTTGGGAAATTCCATGAAAATCTTGCATCAGATTTCCTCTTTTACCATAACTGGACATTCCCCCCATCTGATTCTCTGGTAATCTTGCCTTGGTGCATGAGCCTTTAGCCCCCCAAGACAGTGAAAGGGAATGGATGTTGAAAGAAAATAGTCTTACATGAGTTGTTATGGTCGTGATGTGCCTTAAGTTGCCTCTATATGCCCTAATGTCTACTACTTGTTGTATGTGCTGCTATTAATACGTAGTAAATATGAGTTAAATTGTGTAGTCACAGAGCCGTCAGTAACATGTAGCGTCTCTTTGCCTGATTACTTCCCGGAGTTTAAGGACAACACAAGGTACATGTAGTTATGCTCTATATCTGAATACTGTACATTGTAACATTTGTTAGCATTCTACTCTTGTTTTGTACATGTACCACCTGGGAATTGTTCCGCTTTAGACAATGACAGTTGTGAGTACATGATGTAACATGTATCATTCCAAGTACACATACATCAGATTGATCCCAAAATTCTCAATTGAAATTAATATGCTAAACCAAAAACAATCAATAAAACAACTATATAAATATATGTAGTATGCCACATGTATTACTACTGTAAGTTGTATCTGTTTTTTTTTATATGGCTTTGTGATGCATACTTATTGAAAAAACGTAGCACTTCTGCTTCAATGATATCCACTAAATGGCACTAATGAAATAAGATAAACATGTATGACAGAAACGAATTGCTAGTATCCTTCTATGTTCCCTACAATTCCCTGTACATTTTGCCTAAGTATTAGTGGATCAATAATACAATTAGCGTATCTATATGTAAGCTGCTGTTGCTTGGAGACCACTGCATGTCCTATTATCAATAGCTAATGTGACAGTGCTTAGCTACATTTATGAGACAATATATTTATCGGAAGCAAGTATGGGTTGAAAACCCCAGCCCCATGTACACATCCCTTACTTCATAAAAAGTGTGATGTGATAACAAATTGTGAGATTACAATTTCCTGGAGCTACTGTACTTCATTTTGTATCCGAGGACCTATTATAGTCTCCTATCGTGCAATGTTTGGTACATGTATAATGTAAGACTGTAGTTAATCCACAAAGTTTTCTATGAAGGAAAAGGGATATGTTTCCATCTAGGCACTCTGTCTTTACATGTATCTGAAATGCTATCAATATCAAACCCCAATGACACTGCTAAGGACTGCGAGTGTTGTCAGTTCTTGTTATATTTACAAACTTTAGACAATAGTGTAGGGTGTATGGTATTTTGTCAGTATATATGGTTTTAAGCCAGAGGTGATGTCAAGTTGTTCTGCTTGAACAACAGTTGCTGGCACAGAGCCAACAAATTTTGCAATTCATATACTGTACATACATTACTGTAATTGTGTGCTGAGGACTGGTTTGGCTGGCTAGTAAGCTCTTTCTGTATGTATTTGTGTCAACACTATGCCTCTTTCTGTGTGTATTTGTGTCAACACTATGCTATTACATTTCAAAGAGCTATTTTAACCTCCTTTATTTAAAAAAAAACAGGCTAGTTATTATAGTATAGGGGTGGGTTCATGTATGTGCATAACAACATACCTAAACAAAGTCAGATTCTGGTAACAAGACCCACTGACTATGGGGAGTGTGTTCCATGTATTACTTAACTTAGCCTTGGGGGAATATCAATTGTCACAGTCTATGCGGCTATTTATTGTAGGCAAGAAGTAAATCTCAGTGATTAAAGTGAAATACCCTTGAGCATAGCATCAGTAAAATCACTTTTAAACCGTAATAATTGTAATGCCTGAAGTTAAGTACCAACCATTTTTAACTAAAATACGCCGAATATCTCTTACCTTTATGCATTGTTTATATAAATTTAACAGAGTAGAAGATGTACTTATAAATGCAATATATATCAGTTAAATTCACCCAAATGTGCCCAGTATGAAAATAATTTGTATGATTAGGTCCCTATTTGTTAATTGTGAATTTTGTGTCATTTGTCATTAAAAGTGTACGAAGCCTATTTTTTTTATTAGGAATATGTGTAAAACCATATTTTATTTTGTACAGTGCACATATATACATGTATCAAGATAGAAATTCCTCGTCAGTATGCCTTAACTTTTAGTTTTTGTAGTAGGCAAGAGCACTCACCCATATAGTCAGCCCAATGGTTCAAATCCTCCTGGAGACCAACAAAAAAAAGTTCACAGGCATTAAAGCTTACATGTACTTGCAAGTTTCTTTAATGTACACAGCAAGAGTAACACAATGTGCTGATAAGTGATTTTGAAGAGAATTTTCATATTTTAGTTTGTTTCATGGTGTACAAAAGTATTTCTAGCATGGTTCAGGTAGCAATATATTCACAAAGAAGCATGACCTATTGGATAGTAAAAGGGCTGTTGCTGGGTCACTCCACATTCTATGGAAACTGCCTGGGTAGAAGGGAATCATTAGTTGAGCTGTGGATATAGCAGCAATGGCCAGGGGAGGCCATTATGTGCACATAGGGGGGGAAGCTTAGCTAAACCTCATTGTTATTCAGTTATCTTGAGATTGAACCAGGCAGCTATGCTGAACTATAGCCAGCCTGGGATAATTATGTGTAGGGCTGATTCTCTAGTTAACCTGATATTTGTATGTGTTGTGACTTCACACATTGCTTCTTCAGATGAGGAAAACTATGTTGTGTAGTTTTCAGTTCTAATCTACACATATTGGATAGGATAACCGTTAAATAGCAGGGTCTGATAAGTGTTTTATGTGTGCACAACTTATGTTGAATAGAGCTAGGGTTAGCGTTTGGTATGTAGGTCACCATGTTATCAGCTACAGACATGTTTAGTTTATGTGCAGCTTGAAATTCTGGGTGCTGTATCTTTCCGTGGGTATGTATACAGCTGAAATTCATTCTATTTTTCAAACTCTCTATCTACATTGTTGATATGTTTTCATGTTCATTACAAATCTAACGGCTCTTGGTTATATGTCTGAGTTAATGTATAAGCTTACATGTATGTTCGCTACCCGAGTAGGTTATGTATATTGATGTGTATTTTTAAGACATGTCTGCTCTACCAAGTAACTGTGTACATATACAGTGTGTTCGGTATGGCTATAATCTCAACATGTAAACTGCAGAGGGTTGGGAGGGAGCTTTCTGTTGTCCTGGTGCTTTCAGAGCTAGTCCCCATGAGGGAGCGGGTGGGCCATGGCCCTTTACAATACTCCCTCGGCTTCCTTGGTCGATCGTAAGAGGCGAGAAAAGAGGTTGCTTTCTGTTGCCCTGGTGTTCGCAGA
>JARFOD010000001.1:300793-310931 GCA_031763545.1 Mopalia muscosa | reverse complement strand
TGTTGCCCTGGTGTCAGAGCAAAACGGTAACGGGAAGCAGATTTGTTTGTGATGTTCTGTATTTATGTCCGTGGTCATATAAATGAAATACCCTTGAGTACAACGTTAAACACCAATCAAACAAACAAACAAAAATTTTGTTAATTTTAATTAAAAAAAAGAAAGAAGTTAAAACAACACTCCATTTTAACGAGATAGACTCATAATTGTCTGTATTAATGGGGTTAGATATCTGCCTGTAAAATGACTGTCAATCAAAAATAATATTAGATCTGTTGTCAGGTCTTGCCCTGTTTGTTGCTAGTGGCATCAAGGGGTTTTTCATTGACCCGTTGGGCATGCATGCCAACATATTCTAGTAAAATAACCGCATAAAATTCCAATCAATCCAGTAAAGTAGTTTTGCAGTGTTTAATGAATGGGTGTATCTGTTTTAGGTTGGTAAAGAGAGAGGTGATGAGATAGAACCTCATCATGACCCCATTCACGATCAGAGTTGGTACCTTGACGAGGAACTCCGCACCAGGTTATATAAAGAGTACGGTGTGCTGGGATACACTATTATACAGTGTATGGGAGACGCAGTATTTATTCCAGCTGGAGCCCCTCATCAGGTAATAATCCACTCAAAATTGGAGTGTCTTGACCGGAGCCTTTATGGAATGATCCTTTCCGAGCTAACAAGGCACATGTGTTTTTACCTGTCACATTTTATGTTTGCACTGTCAGATTTTTTGTGCCCCATACTTTTGCTAGTGATAGGAGGGGTGATGTCCTTAGCCCATTGCGTAGGCATGTGCCTCATTTGATTTAAACTACCTTAAGCATGACTCACTGCCCATAGACTACTGTTCTTTTATTCTTATGTGGTAAATCCTGGTGTTTGGGACAGACTTTCTCCGAGACCTATGGCACAATACACAGCTAATTTGTTTGTGATGCCTCTATTTTGTGTCACATGATTGTCATGTGATGGTTAGTTACCAGTACCTTCCAGGGTCCTTACTGGGCTGGCATATGAATGGAACAACCTATAAGTATGACGTTGAACCCCAATCAAATAAACAAACAATTTGATCAATATTATTTAGGTATTACGTAAGACAGTTTTCTCACATATTTGTTATTTTTTTTCAGGTGAGGAATCTTCACAGTTGTATTAAGGTGGCTGAGGATTTTGTTTCGCCAGAGCACCTAAATCATTGTTTCCGTTTAACCCAAGAGTTCCGTCACCTGTCTGATACACATTCCAATCACGAGGATAAATTACAGGTATGCAGTATGACTTTTTTCATTTACTTTAAAGCGGGTGGTTGGAGGGAACTTCATGTTGCCAGGTTGCCCTCAGCGCAGCAAGGGAACAGGAATCCGATCTGTTTGTGGTGTCTGTATTTGGTCCTGTTGTTGTCCTGTATTTGTCTCGTCTTGTCTTCCATCACCCCTTGGACTGGCACATCATTTTATAAGTGAAATACCCTTGAGTACGTCGTTAAACCCCATTAAAAAAAATAAATCAGTAACTCTGGAACAACTTATTTGTGATCCGAACAAATGCCAATTGTAGCAGCTTCATCCTCTTAGTGAGGCTTTGCTTTATTTGTCCTCAATGTGAGATAATCTCTAGTATTGTAATAAGTATCATAACCACTGGAATACTTCCTACTAATCACTTTATCTATTAAATCTGTCTTCTCATGTAATTCAATTCTGGTGTTTGTAATTTCCAGGTCAAGAACATCATATACCATGCTGTGAAAGATGCTTTGGCTATCCTTAACTATTATGACTCTGAAGATGAGGACAATTGATTTCCAAACTGTGATTGGCTGGCTATAAAGCAGCACAGATGAAGCCACAATTTACCAACCAGTATCCAAGCCAAGTGGAAACTGTAGTTTGTTTACTGCAGATTGAGCGCAAGAGCAGGAGTGAACAGGAGCTTCAGTAAGAGGACTCCCAATTTAGTGCAGGTGAAAGACTACAGAGTGAAATCCAAGAGACGATGCAAAGCTTGGACTGCAGATTTGAGTGAAAATATAAGACTTGCAGATTGACTGCAAACAAACTAATAAGGATTGCAAATTGACGAAAAATTAACCTACAACGTCATTGATGTATCCATAAAGCATCAAATATAACAGGTCTGACTGAAAAATATACACATGTACATGTACTTGTGTATAAACACCAGCAAATGACAGTCTTTCCAAGCGACTAAAGACAAAAAAAATATAAACGACATGTACTTGTATTTTGACGATAAGAGTCAATAACACTATGTGTTTTCCAGCAGGCTCATCATAATAACCTGAAATGCTGTCGAACAGGAGTGGCTGGAATACAAACAGAACCTGCTTCAGAGACAGTAAAGTTTTATCTCATCAGCCTACAAAAGGATTTGGCTAGGTATTACAAATGTAGGGAAACCGCTGTGTATAAACAAGAAAAAACAACAATCAATTCATTAATATCATGGATCTAACAAATGAAACATTTCCATTTTTTCTTCCCATTGACATAATCAACAATACTGTGAACTTTGATGATTATTTTGTTAAAAAAACCTTTCTCACAAATACCCAAATGGATGTTGAAAAGTTTGTGCTGAATAGAAATGTTCGTTAATTGCAGTGTTGTTACAATTCTTGAAGCAGCTGATAGTGGAATATGGTTTTTAACAAAAGAAAATCATGCTCAACGTTGTTACCAGTTCAGTAGGCAAGTTGTCATTGTCATGTATGTAGTTTTCAAGTCATGTGATCAGTCATGTGATAACTCAGTTTTTAGTGAAAATAAATCTAATGTTAACACTGCCAATTATAGGTATGAAGAATGTTCCGTAATTTAATTTTTTTCTTCCAAATAATTCTTTGATAATTCACTGTGTAAGAGTTAGATTTAATAGATTGCTCATAGCTCAGAGTTTTCCACTTTGATTCACTATGTAGATTGTATAATTTTAGCGGGTGATATGAAAATAGATTGACCTTTACTATGGATTTTAGTGAAGCTGTGCACACATTAGATTCTATAAGGTAAGCACGGAATCCACGTGTTTATAGTTGTATTATATGTAAAAGATTAAATAAATATATATAAATTTATATATATATATATATCTATCTATATGAATATATGTAAAGTTACAGCCACATGTGATCTGCTAGATGTCATGAGAAGATACATGTACGTTCAAAAACAAGAATTTTGGAAAGTTCTTAATTTTAAATTTTATGGCAAGACATGAAACTTATGCCACAATTTTTTTTTTTTTGCTTTTATTTCTGTTATACAAGAAAAATTTGTTAAAATGGGGCCAGCAATTTCTTTTATTTTATTCCCCATATTTTATTATAAATTCATGTACAATGTGCTGTCATTCATGAGAATCCTTGACATTTGTATAATATTTATGTTAGAAACCAGGTGGGGTTTCTCATTATGTATCATTATAAGAGGTTATGTCAGCGTTTATTTGCTACGGGAGATTTAATTGAGTGCTTTGGTGCTTTAATCAGCACAGTTTGCTGCTTCTTGTTTTACTTTGTTCATAATATGCCAATTTTACTGTTTGTAAATTAAGAGATTTGTTTTGTTCAGAATTGCTTTTTTTTTTTTTTCACGTTGTTGTTTTTTTCATACCCTCCATCCAAAAGTACTGGCTTCGCTTTGATTCGGTATTACTTCAGTGTTATTAATCTTTCAGAAATACTGTCTGTTATTTTCTGATAATCAGCAACAGCACATTTCAGATACATTTTATTATATCACATCCAATCACCAGACCCTCATGTATATACATTGTAGGAATATTTTTGTACCAGACATTGTGTCCAGTCGTATCTATATATATGTAATATTATTTGATTGGGCAAACCAGTGTTTACGCAGACAGATTACGTCTAGAACTTATAGATTTGTCTTAAGAATCTTAATAAAAAAAATTATTTGCCTTATTGGAGGACCTTACAGTTTAGGAGTTGTTGTTGCTTTTTTCTTAGTGTATGACTAGTGTTAAGCCTTACTCCGATAAGTGACATGTTGAAGTTGGATAACATAAAACCAGTAAGAATTTTATATGGATAACATAAGTTGTATTGTGACCAATAAATGAAGATGCTATCCATATAAAATTCGTAATTCACTTGTCTTACTCAGATAAAAGTATTGATATTTCAAGTTTCCTGTTTATCCAAAGTGACTGGCAAATTACAGGAGCGTTTTAACGAAGTTGAATTTCAGTTACTTTTCGACATTACTCTTTGTCTCTTACACTGATTTTTCAATGGAATCCTATAGGATGTCCAAAATCTTATAAGATTTTTCTGTACGGGTATGTGAGGGAGTCCATCATATAAGTGAAATACCTTTGAATACGACGTTAAACTTGAATCAAACAAACAATTTGAGTGAGAAGTAGACATTCCGATGTCATATAAGAGAAATGGCATAGAGTGTAATGTTAAAACCAATCAAACAAACCTGTTTTTGTGGTAAACACATGGATGACTGAGGAGAATAGAGACATCGATTGATATTTTTAAAGTCCAATATATCAAGTTCTGGTAAAACATTAATTATAAAGGAGACAAAAATCTTCCCTTTTGGTCTCCTACTTTTTTTTTAGATTTAGAGAAACAAATCTTTTTCTACAGAGCAAAATACTTCACACTTAGTCTTTGTGGTTGTGTTAACTGTTTATTAGTGAAATATCCTTGATTATCCCCAATCAATTGCAATGAGTCAAGAGTAAGGAATTTACTTTGTCTGGACTTATCCTCCAGTAGCTGGGATGGGCATCAATTTCCTGGTTTGAGTTACCAGCTGGAGTTTTAGTGACAAATATCTGATAGGCAGCAGATGTGTACTGTGATAACCCATGTCCCACCCTACAACAGCAGTGCTACCTTTCACGCGAAGTGTTTATAACAGTACTGCAAAATAAGTGAGTTGGTATTTAATAATGATAGCTTATAAAACACATTTTGCCCTAATCACCTGTAATGATTAATCGTAAAGAGGTAGAGTAAAAAGTGTTCCAGAGTAGATATGCAGTCGTAAAAAGGTGTTTTAAGTGGTTACCTTCCCTAATTGTAGATTTCTATATAGGTACCTACTATCTAGATCAACTGATGGACATTTAGGGAAAAAATAACTATAGGACAATTAGAATCCAGGTAAAGATCCCCTATAACTTCTAGCAGTTGGGACACAAAAATAGGCTTTACCACAGGGGGTCTTACATGTTATTTCTATGGCCTGTCCCAAAATTAGAGTGTCCCAACTTATAGAAGTTATAGGGTAATATGATTTTCATCAAGGAACTTGAAAATCTACATAACATTGCATTTTTCTCATGTTTCAAAGTACACTATAAGATAATCCAAGAACTATATGGTGTCAGGGGAGACAACTATTAAAAGAAGTGCTAAAAATGGTTTTTGGTTAAAGGGAGAGAAATGCGCAGTCAAGGAGAGCCCATTTTTCTTTATGGTCAAGGGGAGACAATTTCGCATACCACTCGCAATAGAAGGAGATCTCTACCAAATATTATAAAATGTGCTAGGTCACTTGAAGACTTTCAAATGCCGTGGTTTGTTATGCTAGGTCACTTGAAGTCATTCTCCCATGCATGTAATTTGACTAAGTTTGTTGAGAAATGCAAATTGTTTTCACCCAAGCTGATTATCTCTTTTTGGTCTACAGAGTTAGCAACATAGCAGCTTTACTCACATTGCAGAGTTGGTGAAATAGCAGCTTTACTTACACGGAATTGTATAGTCGGATGCTCCATTTTTACGCCAGGGGGTGCTGGTACATTAAATTAAAACACTGGATTCTCTGTTTACCAGACGAGCTTTACTGCATAGTAGCATAAGGCACTATCAAGGTACAGTATACCAGCATAATATTATGATGGTTTTGAATGTCGTGATATGAAAGTAGTTTATTCATGCTCTCTACCAATTTGACATTTTTACTGTATGCTTGTTGCCAACCACTTCTTTCGGGCAACATTCCTGGCTTAAGCTTGAGTCAGAGGTCTTGGTTAGGTTTTTTAAGACCTATGTCATCGTTTTGACACCGAGTCAAAACCCAAGCCGCCGCAGGCGTAGAGGTTTTTTCACAAAAACGTCAAATTGGTAGAGAGCATGAATAAACTACTTTCATATCACGATATTCGAAACCACCATAATATTATGATGGTATACTGTACCTTAATAGCGCCTCACGTCTTGTAAAAAAGTGTACAAGAGAAACACAAATCTGAAGGACTTACTGGTTATGGCCAAAGTTTCTCCTGTAAGCAGAGGCGTTTCTCAGCAATAAATTTGGTTCCTGAAGACATATGGGCACCCAGATAACATACCAATTTTCATAAGGTCTGTGGTAAAATCAAGCCAAAAGGTCTGATGAAGTTGGTTTGTTTGTTTGATTGGGGTTTAACATTGTACTTAAGGGCATTACACTTATATGACAATATAGCAACCCAATGGATGAAGGAAACTGCTCTCGACACCACTGGCAACAAACAAAGACAAGAATGAATAAATACAGGACAACAGGAGGGAAACAATACAGACACCACAAACACATTGGCTCTCTGTTTCCTTTCATCTCTGAGAGCAGCTCCCTCCAACCACCCAGTTGATGAATTTGGGGAAAGGAACCCTGCAAAATTTTATAGAAAATTCTGTTATGAGACAACTTGTAGTTCTCCTAACATAACAACTAGAGAGTATAAAGATTATTTAGAAACTTGTCTCTGCAAGTTTATTGAGCATGAGATGACTAATAGGTTTTCACTATTCCACATTCCTTTGCCAGTGTGATTAATATAAAATATGCAATTCTAAACAGATGACAATAAATTCCATAAAAATGAACAACAAACCAAAATCATAGTTTATATTGCGAACTAACACATATGAAAACTTGAGTTTAGTTGAATTACACTAAAACAATCCAGTCACAAAGTTGGAACTTTCAACTTTTTGCACAATTTAAGACTTGGTAATGATTGACTAGATAGAAAGTAGATTTATTTAATAAACAGATAAAATAAAAAGTCAACCTGACAATTACATGGATTATTAAATGGAACTCAAAAATCAAATACTTGCATATTAAAGTCGGCTGGTCTTCCAAATCCTGGTGTATTAATTACTCTCTCTATATTACCCGTAACTTGGCTTACTATGTATTTTCTTTGATAGTATGAATGGGGTTTTAAATCATTCTTAAGGTTAATTGACTCATATGACAGTTTGCATTTATACATTTAACCTCAATCAAACACACAAGAACAGGGGTTCGTTTCACAAAGCGATCTTAGTTTATGTTGAACATAACTGTCATAGCAACACTGGTTGTCGTTGCAATTACGTTTTGAGTATGCTAAAATCGCTTTGTGAAACGGGCCCCAGGACATTTTGTTTTTTACCAAAAAGTTTTTTCAATGAGTTATTATTTAATTCAAGAATGCTATAGAATGTACTAAGAATTCTGAGTGTACACCGCTTTGATGTGAAATCATTCTTTAAGTTAATTGACTCAATCGACAGTTTGCATTTATCCATTTGACCTTATCCAAACACACAAGAACAGGACATTTTGTTTTTGCCCAAAAAGCTTTTTAATGAGTTATTATAAATTCAAGATATGCCATAGAATGTACTAAGAATTCTGAGTGTACACCGCTTTCATGTGTATTAAAGGTGGATCCACTCACACCCACCAAATTTTCCTTTACTCGTCGTGGTGGCAAGGACTTTGCAGCAGAAGGTTAACACATTCGTTAACGTCTCCCCCACATGTTACGAGTACTTTCCTTACAGCCTCTTGATTATAACGAGGCAGTACGGCCATCACAATGTCTAGCTTCTCTCTCCACATTTGACTGAGCTGCGGGTCATAGCTGTCATCCGTGTCTTCGGACACTTCAGTATTGTTGTTAGAAATCTCAATATCGTTTTGATTGAATTGTGTATCAATGATCCAGTTTCCCATTGGTGAATCTGTAAAACAAGGATGTATCTCAGTTAAGGGAATGTCTGTATCATCATGATACATCTGAGAATCGCTTAGTACAACTGTTTGTGTATCACGCTGATACATTTGGCTATCACATATTGCTGTATAGGTATTGTTGTAACTGGTAGCAGTAGGAATGTTTTGACAATTTTGGGTGCCTTCTACAGAAATGTCATAGCACTGGATACCACGATCATTCTTACCAGTGTCTTCAAACTCAAAGAATAACTTTTCCTCAGTAACATAATCATCAGAACGCTGGTTGACTGTTTGAGGATCTTGTTCCAGCGGCAAGTACTGTACCAATTGCGGTTCATAGTTCAAACCAAAAGCCCAGTCTAGATCCAGAGGAAGTTGTTCATCAGCAATTGTGGGCTCCATTTTAATCAGATCAGGAGGCCTGTCATCGTGCCAGTGGGACATTTCTGACTCAACAAGTGGCATGTCCTGAGTCAAATCAGGAGGCCTGTAATCATGGGACATTTCTGACTCGACAAGTGGCATGTCCTGAGTCAAATCAGGAGGCCTGCAATCCTGGGACATTTCTGACTTGACAAGTGGCATCTCCTGAGTCAAATCGGGTAACTCATCTTCCAAATAGGAGTTGGAGAACGGATCAAGCGGAAGAGTATTGACTTCAATAGACTGCCACTGGTTAATTCCTTTTGGCTTAACAATGTTTGTAAACACTATGTCTTCCTTTGGCTTTACTGTTTGAGTTTTACGGGAATTTTCATTTCTTTTGTTTTTCCTTCCATGTGAATGTTTTGACTTTGGGACATTTTTCATGAGGTAGACTTTTCCAGAGATACTTTTTTTTGTTGAAGAAGACGGTTTGTCTGGGAGGTGGAGAATCTCACGCCTTTTGAAAATATTTCTTTCGTTTTTGTTAACTTCCTCAACTGTCTGACGTTTCTTGTTTGTAGGTGGTTCAATTTCTAAACAAACTACATCATCTTCCGAATCAAACTGTACCAAGTGTTCACTGGTGCGAGGAATGTTTATTTGTTTAGTATCAGCTGAATGCATACTGATTGGACGAATGTTTGCTCGTTTAGTATCAGCTGAATATGAACTGGTTGGACGAATGTTTGCTTGTTTAGTATCAGTTGAATGCATACTGATTGGACGAATGTTTGCTCGTTTAGTATCAGCTGAATGTGAACTGGTTGGACGAATAATTATTTGTTTAGTATCAGCTGAATGTGAACTGGTTGGACGAATGTTTATTTGTTTAGTATCAGCTGAATGTGAACTGGTTGGACGAATGTTTGCTTGTTTAGTATCAGCTGAATATGAACTGGATGGACGAATGTTTGTTTGTTTAGTATCAGTTGAATGCGTACTGATTGGACAAATGTTCGCTTGTTTAGTACGAACTGAATGTGAACACGTTGGACGAATGTTTGTGTGTTGAGTGCTGGCTGATTGCGTACTGGTTGAACAAGGTCCTTTTGGATAAAAGTGTGATGGACGAAAGTTGAATTGTTCATCGACAATAGAATATGTCTGGCTTGGAATGGCTCCCATATTCTTCTGTGGTAAACTCACTGTCATTTCGTTGCAATTTTTGACATGTGAATTTCTCAAGTCATTAAACTCACCACAGAAAATCCTGTCATAAAAAAATAAGTATTATAAAAAAAGCACACTAAATTATTTCAGTTATACGCCAGCATCTCATTAACCTGAAAAAAAATTGGCCTGTCAGGCACGTTTTCTTTTTTTGTTTTTGTCAATTTTTCGTCAATGTAGACGTTGTACAAAACAGTAGATAATAAAACTGATACAGTTGCTTGTCTGACCAAAAAACATTACAAACAAGAGGTCATGAATGGATCTTGACGCCCACACTATTAAGATAATTTGAATAGAGGGGATAGATTCACGATTTGATTTTCTGTCTTGTGCCTAAGCCAGTATAGGAAGAGTTGTGTTTACTATGCAGACTGACAGACAGACAGGAATGTTATCTGCAAACTAGACCATGAAATGAAGTTATTAACAAAATATGAAAGTAATCGAACCAGCGGTTCCTGAGATATAGTGATAACAAGAAATAGCAATATGCATAGAACTGCAGAAGACAGACAAATGGATAACA
>JARFOD010000001.1:275324-300693 GCA_031763545.1 Mopalia muscosa | reverse complement strand
GAATTCGGATAAACGACATTATCATTATTATATAATTTTAGCATATTCATGGCTGTATGCGTTGTGAACAAGTAGAGAATAAATTCACAGATTAACTTCAAACTTGGTATTAGCTTCCTCTGGTTAAGACGGCAGACGGGATTACATTTCAACCAGAAGTCTACTTGATAGACTTCTGATTTCACTAAATCTCGTAAAACAAAATGATTATTACATAATTTCTTAGAATATTCATGCCTATATTTCGTGTTGTTAACAAGATAAGTAGAGAATAAATTCACAGATTAAATTTTAAAAAATAGTTTCCTTTCTTGAAAACAATTGATCGGACTGAATTTCACCAAATTACGTTAAACAAAATGGCCGCTCTTACATTATTTTACAATATTTATTACTGTATATTTTGTGAACACTAAAAATCTTAACAAATTCACAGATTAACTTGAAGCTTGAAATACAGTCTCCTCTTATTAGGACAACGTATATGATAAAACAAAATGGCTGCCAATGGATCAGTTTACAATATTCACGCCTATGTGTTCTGAACATGATTATTTTTAGATCCAATTCACAGCTTAACTTGAAACATGGAAGCTACATCTAGCTTTCCACTACTAAGACATAGGATTGCATTTCATCAAATTGCTCAAAGCAATATGGAGCCATTGCATATTTTTTTCAAAATTCACGCCTACATATTTTTAAAACAAATTCCCTGAATAACTGGAAACTTTTACGGTAGCCTCCCCCCCTGAATACAAATAATGGGATTCATTTCTCTAAATTCTGCAAAACAAAATGGTAACCATTGCATAATTAAATATATTTCAAACTTTGAAGATAGTTTCCCCAGTTAAGAAATCGATGGGATTAGATTTAATTCATTTAGGTTTCGCAACAAATATGGCCGACATTGCATATCGCACCAAAATGGTGATAAACACCATAACTTTTACTCTTTGATTTCCTTGAAGGAAAAAATAGTTCTTAAAAAAAAGTAGTAAAAAGTTTTTTTACGGGGACTTTTAACATATTTTTTTTTAAAAAAAAAAAAAAAAAAAAGCCTCTAGTGGTGGACCTGCTAGCTTCTCAGCTTGTTTAAATTGGAATGTTTCTTAAATTTGAAAACCCTTCGTTAAAGAGTATGGTGTGTACTGTTGACGCTGTCTATAATATCATTTGTATTACTTGTATCATTTATGTTGTCAAGGAAACCATAAATTAGATTGGAATGGCCCTATTCTAAATAGGAATGTAGATAAGTGTAAGACCATTGTGCTTCCATATTTTCAAAAACCTGCGTGGAGTGGTATTGTTCATATCTTGTTCACGCCCTGTGTATGGGCGGACGGACAGACAGAAAATTTGTTTGGAATGACCCCATCTTAAAAAAGAATGTAGTTTAGTGTCGGACAAATGTGTTTTCAACATTAAAAACCCCTGTTTTAAGCTGTATGGTTTTAAACTCGTCGTCTGTAAAACTATTATTATGTATCATTATAATGCCATGGAAACCAGCAATTAAATTCGAATAGCCCAATTTTAAAGAGATGTAGTTTTGTGCAAGAATGAAGTGTTTCCAAAATTTGAAAAAAACCTGTGTTAAGTGGGATTGTTTTTATCTTATTAGCGCCCTCTGTACGGACGCACATCATTATCAGTACGGCATAATAGTCCGATGGGATAAAAACAAAATAGGAGGAACAATAATTTATTTTTGAGTAATGTGTTAAAAAGATTTGTGCCAGACGTACATCACATTTATTTTTATATATTGAAACACATAACGCTGCTCAAGTTAGCCACCCGTATATCCAACTAGGCTAAATTAAGACAATGGCTGAAATTGGTGTTTCAACATATTGGGTATAATTATCCTAGTTTTCATACTGCTACGTTGTTTTATTATTATACCTTACTTCAGTAAATATTCCCAGAGGGTCAGTGTCAAGATTCGCCTCGAGGCAATGGAGAATACTCCGCGTGGTTAGTGACAAGCTGTGCATTATAGCGCTTGTGTACATGCTAGCTACGGATTAATTTTCTAAGCGTGGCTGAAGCTCTCAATTCGAGTGCTATTTTATACCATATTCATTGTTATTTCCCCACAACACAATGTACGACATATATACCCCACACCCTGCCACCCAACTAAACGTCCCTGTCACCAATCATTGACAAGCATGCGACACATTGTGTGTTTCATTGTGCACGGTTTTCAAGGAAACTTGGAAATTCCCATCTACTCGTCCCTCTATTTTCTATTGAGGATGAATTATATAATATGTATATGAAAATGTTATGTGAGTTTCACAACAAAGCATTAGTAATTAAGGTTTGCACGAACATCAACCACACTCATAAGAAACTTCAGTAGCATGAATACACACTTTCTAACTCGAGAAGAACAAAACATGCATTTTAATATGGGGATTTGTGTTACCAACCTTTTCGTCAAGGATTCGCACCAAAACTTGAAGGAACTATATTGCTCTGGAACATATATATCTAGAATATAAAGCAACTAAACAAACACACCTATGTTAGTAGGTTAGTAAAGCCACAAGCAAGCAATTTCAGATGAAACTTTTATTAATCCAAGAAATCCATACACAAAACGTAAGTGATAGAAATATATTAAAATTAATTCAAAGTATAAATAACATGGCTGGATAATAGAGAAAACAAAGTTCCCCCCTTTCAATTTGCCATGGACACTTGAACCCACTGTACTATCACGATTAAACGATGAACATAGTTGAACTTTGAAATTTATAAAAATGTTATAGAAAAAAAATTATGAAAATATCCAAAAATAAACCAAAGACACTAGAGATATCCATTGCAAAAGAATGACTGATTTTATTATTTTTAAAAAACATAGAAACTTTGGGATATCATAATGGCATCCAACAAAACAACTGAGGAACTTCCCATATACAAAATAAAACTGACACAGAAAGTGGTCAACAACTGTACGTTTTATATGCAATACATCATGCAAATTGATTCACACTACTTTATGTCATACAAAACATACAGTTGATCACTTTCATGATCAGAATAATATATTACCAACAATTACTATATAAATGCTAATTATTGAAAGGAGAGCATTAGCTTTGCCAATAAAAAAATCGTGACTCAAAAAATAATTCTGGATAGGACAGAAAATAAACTCAACTTTATCAACATAACTATATATATAAAGTATCCCAGACAAAATATGACAAAATGCTAATACTGTATAAAACAATAACTTTAAAAGTTAGTTCAGACTGCATGAAGTAACTATAGGAGAGACAAAAGCGTCACAAAACTTCTGACATCTCATATTAGTGAACATTCATAACACGGACCAGAACAATAATAATTATTAACTCATGAAAAGTATACCAAAAATATTAAAGTGGGACAAAATTTCTTGGAAAAATCTATGTATTTACATTCAATACCAAAAATAACTGGAACATTAATGAACCGACCACTATGAAAAAGGTGGTAGCAATTTCTTCACATATCTTCAGATGAATGAAAAAGGCATTGGTTGTATGTATTGGGCAAATCCTTAAAAAAATGAACATGCAAAAATTGGATTGATTCTGTTTGACTGGACTTGTTTATTTACCTTTGTTTGGACTTTTGTTTGTTTCATATGATTTTGCTTAAGTTTCAGTATAAAACTAATCTACTTGGCTGACTAGGATATTGGCTGCATCACACAGAGAACCTGGAAGGTGGTCATGCCTTTTTAACTGGGGCTAGACAAAAGTTCAATGAGTTGCATGGCTAGATCATTGGTGAGTAGGCACAATAAACTGTCTCCATATTTCAAATTTAAAATAAACTTGGGAGTTGACACAGTGCTTGTCGAGCATCACACATACAAATACCTGATACTGTAACAAATGGATTATCTAATAACGGCATGAAAGCCCTCGAGTCTACCTATTACATGCAGAATATAAAATGGAAAGATCTGGTAAGTTATCTCTAATTCTAAAATCTAGAGTTGTGGAGGATCATATCTTACACACCCATATACAAATGGAGAGAAAGTGTTGAACATTAAATAACTGTTTACAATATTAAATGGAGGCTATTCTGCGGAAATCACAGACTAGTTACATCACATTCACTTCAACATTTTACCTAGAGAGGTTCTAGCTAGGTTGAATTATATATAAGAAATATGTAGTTTGTGCTGTGTTGTATTGATTGATGCCATTTAGGACTATTCGTGCAGGAAAAGGTCACCATTAGGGAAACAGGAGCTAAGAAACTGAAGGTGTGATGTGCTCAACCTGCAGATAAGGGCAGCATTTTGACATTATTAATCACAGTTCGTTTTATTCTCAAAATGGCATAGGCAAATCTTGAAGTCAAATGGTACAAAAATAAAGGAGTACACAACACAAACTTTCTACATACATTTCATGAGGACTGAAAGCCACTTAGGGACCACTTTCCTTTTTTTCTGTTTTAACTTTATAAACAAAATAGCACCATATACCAAAAAATTCAATAATGTAATAATGCTACAAAATTCTTTCCAATCGTGGCAATTTTATAACATTGTTTGTCTTTGAAAATGTTCTTAACCGGAAATCCAAAATGCTGAAGTACAAAATTATGAAATATTACAAACGCTTGAAAAATTGAACTCCATAAATTACAAACTGTGAAATATTATAAAACCTTGAAATTGGTATCCAACAATAAAAAACGTTATGAAGCTGAAACTGTTTCATCAATTGTATGCAAAATGTGGACCAAGAAAAATAAAAAAGCCATATTTTATTTTAAAACTTTGCTTTGCTAATTTTATACATTTTTAGAACTTTTTTTTTTTTGCATTTATATAATTTTTCTGTTTTTTAAAACATTCAGTTGAATAGAACACCATAATTAATAAAACATCAATGACTGAACATTTTTACAATAAGCACATTACTTTTCACAGACTGACTTACTGGGATATTTATCCGCAGATTATTAGTAGATAAAATCTTTTAAGATTTTACAAGTACAAAGAAAAAGATGTGACAAACAACAATAAAATAATAAAACAAAATGTTCTTTTCTTTCTGATATATATATATAATACAGTGATATATCTATTAAAAATAATCCATTTCATACCACCGATAATCTGTTGAATTCACAAAGCTATCACCAAATTTCACAAAAACAGACCATACACACAGGAACAAACTTGCATACAATCACTTTGATATGTAGAGGCTACCAATATATCTTTCTAAGTAACAGATATACATGTACAACAAGAAAATAAGTATAATAAATATATACATGGTAATACCATGGAGAATTCTGTTGAACAAACTGGACTCTATCACTAGATATCATAGTAAAATAAGACATTGAGCAACTTTTAACATAAAACTTGTGATGGAAGGGTATATATAGTCCAAACAAATGGATTCCTCTATAACTTATAAACTTAAAAAAAAAAAAAAAAAAGACAAAAAAAAAAAAAGACATGTGAAATGGATAAAAATTGTAATAAAAATCATACACACATTCACAGACATTTTGAAATATATATATGTATATAGATATCTTATAATTCAGAATGAATTAAAATCCAATCAGCCCTCTGAAATTCACAGTATCAAGGATTTCAGACTACCCTTTTTCTAATACCACAAAATTACTGTCAATCATACAAAAACATTTACACCCGATAATCCTTCTCAATGTACCAGAAAATATATTAAAAACTTTAGAACAAAATTATACATCCTTGGAAGAGTAAAGTTCTTTCTGCAAAACTAATATATATCTGATTAAGAAAGAAATTTAGTTTAATTTACTATAAATACTAGGATTTTGGAGCCACACAATGCAGCCCATAGTCAAGGAGAAAATGGATATATACACCAAGCAGTTGGAAAAAGCTACCAAGAAAGGGTAACCCTTCCCATTTCAAATTACCAACCACAAACCTCACAACAAAGTGATATTTGTATGGGAAAAATGGTAGTAAAATATCTGACTAGACAACACTCACTCATCCATTAATAATAACATCCACTGTGCAACACTCATACACATAAAATTCAACTATACTATACTATAAATACTTGTATGAGAATAAAGAAACAAAAATATAATTGATTGTCTAATTTATAATATATTATTGATAAAGCAATACTTACAAACATTTTTTGTATTTCTCTTAGATGATATACCCTCTTTCAGAGCTATATATATAAAACTGAAGCTTCAAGTCTTTTAACTCAAATGAAGACCATATAACTAAGGCTATGACAAAAACAATACTTCAGAAGTAATATATATATATATTAATATATAACTGAAGCTTTGAGCTTTTTAACTCAACTTAATACCATATTTCTAAGGGCATAACTATGACGGCAACAAAACAATACTTCACAAATAAAAATAAATCCTCCTCCACGTGTGAAAATGACTAGGTTCTTCAAATAAACAAAAATTGGGGATGGGTTTGGGGTTGTAGTGGAGAGGTTAAATGGAGGGTGAAGTGGGGAAACATAGGTCAAAAACCGCAGTCTTTGGCAGAGTGAGATCAAGAAGAAAAAAAAAAATACCAGTCAATAATGAGTAACCCAGGCAAGCAATATGGTCTGACATAATTTCAAGTGGTAAACCTTTGGCCACCAAACAGCAAAGCATTGCTGAGGTCACAAGCGGCCAATAAACAAATGTGACGCAGATGAAAAATAGTAATAATAAAAATACAGCTGCATTGTGCAACATCTCTGACTGATTATATAAAATGACATGTAAGGAAACTGTATTACACCCGAATGGCACGAACATCAAGAAAAACACTAAATCAACATATATATTAATTAATCACCGTAGTAGTTGCTTTGGTATGTGAAAAATAGCCTAGTGAGGTATAAAGAGGACTAGTTAATATATGTATTAATTATCATCACCAGTAATAATAAGCTGACTTGAAAAGACTTCTAGCACCAGCGAAAAGGAACTGCGCGAGGTCGGTCTGCTCCCTCTTTCACAAGAGGTTTGTGGAACTCTCGGCCTGGGCGAGAATGGATCTGAGCCCAGCAGTGTTCACAGTAATACTGCAGGCAAGTAACATTAGCACAGAAAAATGGTGCAAATTTTCCTCCACACCGAGCTCCTTGACACTCATCACACATCTGGTCATCCAACACGTAAGGCTTCACTTCAACCTGGAGTCAAAGCAAAATATTCTGTCATAAGGATTTATCCATTTTGTTACATGGACATAACAAAACATTTTCTACGTTCCCCATTGTTCGACTCATAGAGTGTCTTATCACTTTTTAATGTTTTTGTTGAAGGCCCACACTCGTTATATTATCTGATAAATTATATGCTTGGTGTGAAGAAGTTAAATACTAAGTTCATTTAAACACTGCTCAACATTTTGCTTTAGTAAGGTCTTGTTGGACGCCTTGAACCCCAAATGAACCAAATTTTGTTATCGCTTTGATTAAAAGTTGGGAATTTAAACTATATCTTGGTGAAAAAAATCATTCGAAGTTGTAATTACAAACAGTTAAATTGGAGCCTATAATTTAGTTTTCCCATGATCATATATTCAAGTCGCAAAACTTTAATTGTTCTTTTTTTGGTATGTCCTTTTTAAGACGTTTTTTCAAGGCGTATTTCTATTCATGTTAGAAACTCCAAATTTGTACCATTGTAAAGAGCACAATACAATCTAGTAAAGGTGTCTCTTTGTGTAGAAGTTAGTCCTTGATTTTTTAAAATGTTTTCAGAAAATTGTATTTTACATTTTTATAAGACTTTCCTTGGTGTGATAGACAAAAAAATCCACTGTGATAAAAAGAAATTAGGGATTGTTTACTAGTTCAACTGATTTGTTTTGTCTTATCTTTATAAACCATAAAAATTCAGTCTATATTTTTCTGTTGACATTTACTCATTGTGCAATATTTTTAGAAATAATAATTGCATTTTCACCACGTTCACATATTAATAATCCTGAGTATCTATGCTTTCCAAAAATATATACATATATGGTACAGATTTATATTCTTCTGCATAAGAGAATAAATATAACAGGTGTTCTGAAAATCGACCAAGGGGTCCAGAAAGACCTTAAGCTTATGTCTAGGACAGTCTGTGAACTTTTTAAAAATCAATAATTTGTTTTTTAAACTATACAATCTGCAAGCTCAATGATAGGAAATAATCCTCAATTCTAACAAAAGAAGCTGAGTTTTAATGTTCTAGTTAGCTCTAATCATAATCCCTGGTTAATTGGTAGTTCTAAACCTCTGTCTTAGTTTAAATAAGCTTTTTACCCATGAAATTAAATTGTGTCTCTAACTGTAGTGTCAACGTGTGTTCTCTACATTATGACATGAACACTTTAAAGTACACCTGATATTCCCCCACTGCAGATTTAAGATCTGTCAAAAGAACTGTGTTTGCAATTCTTTTCAGCTGATGACCACTTTTCACTATATAAGTACGAACACTGGCTAAACAACTGATTTTGTATGTAGCTCTAGAATGGTCTTTTAAGAGGGTCTGTATTTGGGTTTAATTAATAAATCTTTTAATGTTTTCCATGGAGTTAAACACACTTTTGTTTGACACATTTTCAAAATTCTACATCTGTTGCCAAATGAAAGCTGTCAACAAATATAAACAATCTACTTATGAAAAACAAGCTTGTCGTCATTTTACAGAACATAGTAGTGAAGTAAGAAGAAGCATACATTACTTAGTAAGTATAGTAGATAGCTAACTACCTTTCAAAGAACATATGTTTTCACCCTAAGCAATCTCTGATGTAGACTTACCCGTTTATCAATATCACCATGCTGCAGCTGGACAAAGCGAGCACTAATGGCAGCTATGTAGCTCTGTTGATTAGAGAAAGCTACCCGCCCTGCTCCCTTAGGATACTTCAGCTCAGGATCTGTATCTATACCCGCATAACAAACACCTCCATATAAACGATCCATGATCATTGCTAACTCCACTGAAACACACAAACAAGCAACTGGTTATAAACACAGGAACAATTTTACCTGAAAACATGAACTCAAATTTGTGCAACCAAATGTGCTTAACAACTGTGTAAACCTAACATTTGGTACTATAAAGCTAAAAAAGTGAAACTCAATGAAAGGCACAGAGCTAAAAGTACATATTTATTGTAAAGTCGTAGACACACTATTTGGCTTTTGTTTTACAGTTTTTCCTGGCACAATTCAAAGTATTTAATTGTATCTTACCTGCTCTGAGAGGTCTTGGCACACCGCCAACAAAAATAGTCTTCCTAGGATCCAACGGTTGAGAGCCATCCATCACAAAATCAGAATCACTGAGGCTCCACGGTCGAATTTGAACCTATAGAAACAATTTGATGTTTAATCGTACAATGTGATAGTCAAAACAGTTTAAATTTGACACTTTTCATAAACTTTTCAGGTACTGAGTAAACCGAGCTCTGCTATATTCACAAACAAAATGCCCTTAGACTTCAGGCAGTTTGGTGGAGGAAATGCGGTAAAATAAACCACTATGTCTGAGTGCTTTACCGCTATCTGGGAGTACAGGTAATCAGTTTCTTATAAGCCTTTCAGGATAATAGACATTCAGGGTAGATTGGTTGTTATAGGCTGTGCTCAAAAGTATGAAGTGTACTCCAACAGTAAATATATTAACACTTTTTAAAAATGCCCAGGGTTGTCCTCAATGGGTCTGTTTGTTCAGAGTTTAACACCACACTTCACCCATTGATACCACTGGCAATAAACACAGACAAGATAGGGCAATCACAAGATGCAATGCAAAGACTTCACCAATATATTGTCATCTTTTATTCCCTTAAGATATGAGACCAAAGGGAAACAGGAAGTGCCCTCCAATCACTCAGTTGGAAAATTAATGTTCCACCATTACTGAGTACATACAAACTGCATTTAGAATATAAACTGTAACTAGTGGATATATTATATGGTACAGGACTCAGCAGTAACACAAAACCCTGACAAGAGAGAGACACTTCCATTATTAATCTATGAGTGGTCAAGGCCTAGCTTACACTTAAACGAGTCATTTCAGTTTTCGTGCAGATGAAAGCAAGGTAACTGCAGACCTACAGATCATCTATCTAGAGCGGAAACTAATAGTACTTTTTTTATTCAACTATTCATGTTTGTTATTAGAATATTTGTTTTCTGGGCACTCATGCAATATATTTACTGCATTGAGGTACATTACTGGATGTGCAATTTGCATCACCAGAAAAAAGGGGTTTTGCTTAAGAATTTGAGATACTTTTACATAAGTAAATTTGAAGGGCAGGAGGAACAGACATGCGACATGCATGAGAAACAACTGGTATAAGTTCCCCCTGAGACAAATGTATAGGTACCTCAACAACATAAATAACGAGTGATTTTTTGTGTTGTATTAAGTATTATGCATTTTCAACATGTAGAACAGTAAATAACTTACTGGTTTGTCTTTCATTGTTGGACTTGAAACACACCAATACAGTTTATCATCATCCAATATACAGGACTCTATAAGAGCTTGGACAGACATTTCATCTTGGAATAACAAGAAACAGTATCCTAAAAAAACAGAAATCATACAGAACAAAGAGTTAAAGGAGTTTGAATGTAAAAAAGACCTTGGCTATAGATTTTGTCTAAATAACAAAATTATATATCTTATGCATTCACGAGTATAGAGTATGACACTTCATAGTTACATAAATCGAAGCCATTATAATTTTTTTTAAAATTGACAGCAGAAATCGTTTGATGTTTTATTGTGTAGGTTAACAATATAAATTAAAGAAAGCAAAAAGAGCATAACTAAGCATGCTGCAGATAGACATGCTAAAAAATATTATATCAGTAAAAAGCATAAATACCTAAAACACACACATGTAAATATGCTTATTATTTTGTAAAAATCTACATGTCGATTCTGTATTTACTTTTTTAAAAAATAACATTTCTTATTATTTCTGTAATTCTAACATTGAGCATTGCCTATGCTTATCAAGTACATCTGTTCCACGATAAAACAGCTGATTGAAGATCAAATAAGTTTTGAGCACCACATACCAGGCTTTATTGATTTTCAGCCAAAGAGTTTATCTAAGATCGATAATAGTTTTATCTTGTGGCCTTACACTCCATTGATTGAATGGACACAATTGAAATAACATTGTCATAATTAGTATAAATGTAATTTTCAAACAATGCCATTGTGATAGCAAAACTGTTGTTGAAAAATAAAACTATTATTCAAAGATAAACTGAAAGATAAATGCCACAATCAATCAAACAGGAATTACATTAGCTACATTTTGAAACACCACAGATTTAAATAAAAATTTATCAAAGTTTCTAAAAAAAATTGTTAATAAAATTAAAATAGATGATCCTTCTCTTGTGAATTATATAACAAATATATAATTATTATATATTATATAATAAATATAATTCTATCTAAAATGAACTCTCAAAGCAGCTTTTACAGATGAGGTGTCTACTTTTTCTATATCTAAGGGCTACAAATACAATCATTCAAAATTAGAAACCCTCACAGCTTGTGCTGAAGGGCTTGCCAAGTTAAGATAAATACATCTTTAACATGAATAGCAAACTGTGAAGAATAACTCTTACTCGGGAACAAGTGCAAAATCTAAGCGAATCAATAATGTAGAGTTTCTGCAATCACTCATTCCCACCTGAATGGCCTGTTCGTCCACTGAATAATCAATAGAGAACATGTGATAAGCACATTTCTGATAATGGACAATAGACACACCTTCCTAATCAATTCATTGATTTTAAATATTGACATCATCAGCTTCCAGTTTGACAGTAAAAACGTACCTTTAGGAGGGAAGTAGGATTTGCTTTCAGCCTTGTGTGGCCAGTCTACAACCAGGGGACCAAATCTTCTGAAAGCTGCAGTGATTTCCTCTGAAATCAAAAATCAATCAGGCTTATCCAGGTGCTGATGAGTTTTGCTTAGACCCACTCAATAAAAATGCAAATCTAATAGATGTTTCAGGTTCCCCTTCATCAATCCCAAATACCTCTTAACACAATCAACATTTTTATAAGCTTAATCTACTGTCCGCATTTATCTGAATTTCAATGAACTTCCTCCCGAAATCAAGAGCTTTTTCACACACCGAGTTTTTTTTATTTCCATCTATAGGCATTACTTGATAAAGTAGGTTTCTCGTTGTACATGTAATTCAAATGACTATGATTAGGAGATTGAAAAACAGCGAAATGCTTTAAAGCAATTTTTCTTCTCCTGTCACAAGCTTTCAATTCAACTTATTCAAAACAAAAAAGGGAACCAAAACTTATTCTTGTTTCAACAATAAATACCCAAAGTCCATTTTTAAAATGATTTTACAATGAATAACAATGCTACATTGGTCAAAGGGACTTTGCACATTTAAGTATGTCAGTAATTTGACGTTTTCAAGCTATAGCTCTACAAGCTATGTGAACATTGGTAGCAACAACTTTAAAAGCAAGCTAACACAAAAAGGATTTGGATGTTTTGTATTAATATGTGTTTTCCCTCTTTTTCTATAAGCTTAAACATCATGTTGGTAACACACTGTCTATTACAGCACTGCACATATGGCAAACAAATACACACTGTATTTCCAATGAATATGATTTGAAACCTTGTGGGCCAGGGCAGAGATATGTTTCAAATATTAGGAGTTTAATTTATTTGCTTTCATAATTTAGAAAAGGCTAATTAAGCACACACACACACAACCAAAAAAAGAATGTTCATATCGAGTCCAAGATATTTGTTTTGTTGTGAAACATTAATTTATTCCATAAACTTGTTAAATGTGATCCTTTTGCAAATGATACAGCCTTATACATGTACATCATAATTTGATGACTAATGCCCAACTGCAACATATTTTCAAAACATGTCATAATCAAATGTTTACATCAAAAACCAAAATCATATCTATAATTTTATGCAATGAATGTATATATGTAATGACTGTTATGAATCATATTGAATGATTGATGCGATGTCACTGTGTAGGTTGTCTGAGGAATCCGAGCAGGATTGAGGTTGAGCTTATTTTTTTTCTTAAGTTAAACAGTTAAGAGTTATAAATTTTTTAAATTATATATGGCTGATGGTTTAAATAGGTTATACTCCTGTATAATTAATTAAATCAGGTGAAAAAATAGTGTATCAGGAATTTGAGGGTGCTTGACTTGTGTAGAATTGTGTAGTGCTGTCCTGAACCTTAGTCATCACTAAGGTGTTCAGTTAGCCAAAGAATGTACTACCTGCTGAGCCACTGAATAAATCTAAATGATGACAATGCTTTGGTAATGTACATAACTGTGAAATATAGTGAAATAATCTTTTTATTTTGTATTCTAAACCACCCTATGAAGCATATAAATTTCTGTTACCTTCATCAATATCTGGAGGTAGTCCGCCAACAAAAACTTTCCTTGAGAATCTCTCCACTCTCTCCATACCAGGCTGTGAACTTGGAGAGCCCCGTGGGGAGAGATTGGGAACAGTTTGATCCAAACACCCATCATCCAGAATGCTGTTCTCATCTTGGAAAGCATTACATGTAAATGGAAACTTTCCTGAAACAAAATAAAGAATACAATAAAATCTTCAACAGTTAGTAGCAGCAGGATAATGTTTTATTAATGGCCATGCATTCGTGTTGAGAAATAGTATTAAAAGAAATGGTCTATGACAGTCAACACTGCCAGTGTTATGTACATGTAGGTTAAAATGTAAGAAGGCAAATGTATTAACTCCCTAACTGGTTTGTTGCATGTGACAAACAGATGTATCAGAACCAGAAGGCGCCAATATAATGTTTAATTGAGAGTACTGTACATATAAATATCGATTTCATTTAACACTAACAGTTATTGTGTCTGTGAAATTATATTGCTTTTATTTTTTACATCCTTGCACATATGTTTTGTTTTTCTGGGGCAGGGGTAACTTTGCTATCATA
Organism: Mopalia muscosa; assembly: GCA_031763545.1. Lineage (NCBI taxonomy): Eukaryota > Metazoa > Mollusca > Polyplacophora > Chitonida > Mopaliidae > Mopalia > Mopalia muscosa. Next base: position 286,640 of record JARFOD010000001.1, on the reverse strand, counting down.
GAAGAGAGATAAAAATGAATTATTAGCTGTTTCCTTCAAACTAAAATAAATAAATAAAACACAAATCATAAATATCTTTGCAATCTTCTCACTTCTCTCTTTTTATCGAACACTCATTTGTAATACACAAGATTACATGTCATGACCAAAGTAGGTCAAAAGAATGCAGTAGCATACGATTACGACAGAATAATGGTAGCAATGGATGACTTTCTTGAACCTTATGCACAGGCATGCTAAAGACAAATCTGTACATTTGTATGCATAAGCATGGTCTTCATTTAGCCATCTAAAGAACCACAGGATCCATACAGTTTATGGAAAGCAATCCAATAAATATTCATGAAGTGTTAACAGTCTGAAAGGGGAGGCATCTGGAGTCTGCATCGGCCACTCTGTATATAAACTTTCCCACAAAAATTGGGTCACTGCCAACTGACTTCAGCTTAATAGAATGCCTTCCAGGTTTTTGCTAAATACATAAGAAATGTCTCAGAAAATCGGAAGAATATTGGCTAAGTTGTCAATTTCCTAGCATAGATTTTTCATTAAAACAAAAATTGCTCACTGGAACTACAATACGGGAAAGGAAGAAGTTATCTTGTTTTTCAGCAGATGAATTTTGTTTGCATAATCATTAAATGATGTTGCCTCATTTACATGTCAATTGCAATAATTACACACATGTAAGCCTATATATTATCAGACCACAAACAGACGAATATATTACATTAATCGCAATGTGAGTTTAATCAAACCCAAGAGGAGATATGTTTGACCTAGATATTTGTGTAACACAGATAAACTAACCTAGATAATTTAAGTACCCTGGCACAAAATAACCATTGCAACGCATAGTGAAGTACATTTGGATACAGTTAAGAAACAAACTAATGAATTTACACTGAAGGACAAACATATTTTCATTTATTTTTACAAGAAGAATGTTACAGCCGATATGAGCCATGATACTATACAAACATGAAATACAACACTCCTAAACTTTGATTAGCTTTTGATAAGCATATGGTTTTCTTGTATTCGCCTCGCCCAAAAGTGTCCAATATCAGAGTACATATATATTATGAGAATTCAAAACACTAAGAATACTTGTAGGCTGGATGTGCACTATTAGCAGCCTTGTAGTTGCAGAATGCATAAAATATACAGTAAGCCAAATGCTTGCTCTCCATCACATGTATTTAAAACAGGTTAGCTCAGATCAGGGGCTTAGCCAGAAATAAAAAGTATGGTGTCCAAAATGGGCATTTTGCTACACTGTTTTAGTAACTGGGTATCCAATCTCCTGCATGTTAAAGTTTCTTAAAACATAGTGTCCAAATGAAGCTATTGTCCAATTCAGGGTGTCCATTTGCACCAGACACCCTCTGCCTAAGCCCTTTGCTCGGATATGAAGTGGCCCTTGAGCTAAGGGCAGTTACAATGCTGTCTTTACCTAGAACTTGAGGACGACTAGCTTTCTAACATTATCAAAACACTTCACATTTTATGATTTTCCTAGTGTCGATTATTGTTGAAATACAGTTGTCATTTTATTAAGTAAAATATATGTGGCCTTACTTAAACATGGCATAAAACACTTTTCAATCAACTAGATATGTACGCTCGTATAACCAGTGATCGGCTTACAGTATAGCCCATAATGACCCTATATGCTGGTACATTTAGAACATTTTGTTAGGTATGGCTACCAGAGACGCTCGATAACACCAGCCAACGAAAGTTGATCTTTTAACGCGCTTTCGGCTTTGATTGTTTGCTTGAATACAGGGGCTGCACATCCTTAAGCCACCATTTTACAAACCTGTTTGCTCACATGCCCAGGTCAACCAATAGAAACAGGCATCTGATTGGACAACATTGTTCTTATGCTTTAGGCCCTTACCTAACGAAATGTTCTATATGTACCAGCGTATAGGGTCAGTATGAGCTATACTGTTATACGAGCATATCAGATATGCAGCTATAACAGTAGAAATATCTTACATATACATATATTATTAGATAAATTTCAGGTATCAAAGATCAATGATAATTCACACATGATATATGAGAATAATTTAAAATACTAATCCTGATTTCCGGTAGATAAAAATTGAATAAAATTGATACTCTTGTTCCACTAACCTGATTTAAATAGACTTTATGGGCCCTTACATATACACTAGTAAATAACACTTTATTCTGAAAACTGTGCATGTCTTATCCATAGACAAACATCTGACACACCTTTTCTACCACAATGCATTTCTGTTTAAGTGTAAACAGGTACCTATTGCATCATTTGTGCTATATGATATGTAAGTGAATATAAAATTTATATCACTACAGTTTGTTTAACTACATTTAAGTCATTTGAGTAATGGTTAATTTACTAAATTGATTCAGTAAATGTCCAATGATTGTTTACATATTCCAGTACCTAGCTGCTGCAGTCTTTGATAAACATAATAAATCCAACCTTTTGAGGACAAACATGATGTACATAGTAGAATATTATTAAACTAAATCAATTGGATAATGCACTTTCATATATTCCAGGAATAAATATCAAAATGCTACATATATTGAAAATTGCATCAAAAGTGCATCAATAATGTACATAAACATGTATATGCAGAAATCAATATGCAATAACTGGAAATTCAAGGGTGACCCTTATACTGCAATGATACATGTACCTCTTAATTGAAAAGGCATGCAAAAGGAAGGACAGAAATTTGATGTATTACTGCTGATAGGTTTGATTTTTTGCACCATAGTTGTATTAGGACACATTGTTTCTGTTGCAATTCTGTTTAAGTTAACAGTGGAAGTCCTATTGAACATGCAGCTGATTTTCCGGGCTGAAAATCTGTAGCCTGGGATATTGATCTGGTCCCCTGAGAATGTTTCTATCCTGGCTGTTGTATTGATTGCTATAGCAGGCTGAGGCACACGTTTACACTGCCTCTTCAACAACCAACCTGGCCAGGCTGCATGCCTACAGACACTGAGCACTGAGATCAATGAATGGACTGCCCCCAGATTAACATCCATATTAAAACTGTCATCTTCAATTCTACCCACACAACCAGCACTCCCCTACATTTCAACAAACAATATTTCCCAGTTTCAATCAAAATAGTGCTGTACAAAACATCTTTATCCATATGGCGTACAGCTTTCTCTTTCACAATAACATCAAAATGGCAAGCCGCAACACTAAAAAAAATTCAGTACCTTTCAAAATAGGAATCAATCTAAGCCACTGCAGCCATAACTTTACACTGGAATTCGTTAGTTGTATATTACACAGTAGCTAAATTTATTTGATGTTTATGACCATTGATGAAACACTCCTAGTCTGACAAGCTTACTAGTCATTGCTCATACCATTTAGCAAGAATTCAAGTCTATTTTTTAACCCGTTTTAAGATCCAACCTGGATGATGGAAAATCCCTTCTGCCATTGCTTATTAAAGCCATCACACACTGTAACTATGCTCAAATGAAATCTCTTTGTCCAGAGAGTGAAAACTGTTCGCAATAAACAAAAACATTACCTTGAGATGCCTTCAAATAAGATAATTTGATCATACAGTTGACAAAAGTAAATGTAGGCCAAAATAAAAATGTCCATTTTCTTTCATAGAATGACAGATTATTCAAAACTAAATGCAAATATGATTTAGTTCAGAGAAATAATTAGGGACCAGTCATTCACACCTGCTACTGGTCCATAAAAGGCCAGTATTTGTTTAGAATTATTAAACCACTAATAAGGATTTTTGCATTGCCAACCAGTAAAATATTTTTTAACTGTCCTTAATAACTGGTCTGTCTCACATTCAGCAGTATTTTAGCTACGCTGTGGCCTGAAGTCTGCCAGAAGAGGATTTTGTGATATCTCACCCTTGCATGTATCGAGGAATTTAATCGAAAAATTATTGTTTAGGGGTTACCTATGATTGTTTATTTGTTTGATTTGGGATTAACACCATACTGAAGGTAACATGATGGCATGTCAGCCCAATGAGTGAAGGAAACCACCCTTGACAACACTGGTAACAAACAAAGACAACACAAGACAATAAAAGCACAGCCAAAAGGACCTAGTAAGATGATATCACAAACAGATTGGCTTCAAAACACCCCTTAGCTCTGAGAGCACCAGGTCAAAAAGCTCCCTCCCAACCCTCTGCTATATGTATCATTATAAACGTTATACGCTATCATGTCTTCTAAATCCAGCCTTACTTATAATTCTGACATGTAAAAAATGCAAGCTTTTGCAGCAGAAATATTTGTCATTTTCGAGCCCGTAGGCACCAAATAATATGCAAATAAAAGGTGAGTGTTGTACTGTGTGAGGGCATAGTTTCTTGATTTAAAGAAGACTCCCAAACATGTATAAAATGCTCTTTGAATATTAGATAAGAGAATGCTAAATAAGACAGCGAATATCTCTGCTAAACTACACACCCTGAAAAATACATGTTCTCGAGTTCCAATCAGGATGAACTACATTTAATTTTGGAGGGGTAAAACCAAAATTTCATCTGAGATTGTCTGTGCTCGCAAGTAAATGAAGTGCAAAACAAACATTTTTTTGTGGTAGGGATGGGTTAGAAGGGTGGAGTGCAACCATGATGATTGGGACATCTTCAACTCGGCATGTTAGTTGATCCCCAGAACAAGAAGGTAATATAGAAATTGTTAGGCCCTATACTATTTGTTTGCGATTATCTGTTATAGCACTAGTTGAGACTCAAACTATTCTATTTGGGAAAGGCTTGTGAATTTTAACCAGATGTCTGTACTGTCCATGGCTATTTCTCATATATGTACCCATATATCAGGTATAGGTTATCAAGATTAAGATCTGTTGAGAAACTTGTCTCAGGGAGTTTATCTAGAACATCAGATGATTCATCAGCTTTTTATTTATCGTCATTCCTGTACCAGTGTGTTCAATTTTTAGAAATATATCAGTTGTAACAAAGTTATCACGGCAGAGAATATTAATATCAGTAGTGACATGTGGTGGTCTAGAAAAGTGGCAGCCACAGCATATGGTTAATGGAAACCAATAGAAAATCCTCTATTTTACATAGAAATGAAGGGCTATTCAAGTTTTTTAGTAAAGAAAATTTCAATTTAATGAATAAATTAGTACATTTTAGTTAAACATCTATGTAATCTTAAAATTTGTGCAATAATAAAGTGCTAGAACAGTTATCTTCACTAAAAAGGTTGATGATGTCACAAGAAAAGGTTAACTCAGGGACGAAGCAGGTTACCCAGTCAAGCTCCTTTGTGTCATCATACAGAGATCAGCCTACCTGGACAATAATCCTTAGTGGCTAGGATTGTTGTTTCTTATGGCAGGGGATCTTCAACAAGTCTATGTGTGTAGAGTTTTATACCATGTCACTTGAAGACTTACTAACCATGTACGGTTACCAATTTGTGCATGCAAAATGACTCCTGGGTGTAGCAAAGAGCAAATTGTTTCCATCCCAGTAGATTTCTCGTTTTAGTCAGATGCTTCAATATGACGGAAAATGATACATTGGGTTGACCAAGGTAAGGCACAACAAGTGTGTTGGCTACAAGCAAACCCAAACAATGATAACGATGGTATGGTAGAAGAGTATGAATAAATTGCTTGCCTATTATGATGTAAAAACTAAAAGCCTTGTGCAGACCTGTCTACTGTAGACATCATCCTATTGCAAGGGTCAAAATGTGTAAGACGAGACTTGCTGCAATTTGAGGCAAAAACTTGGCAAAAATTTAATTTGACTATTGTAGAAACAAACTGTCAATCAGAAAGTCGTTTACACATCAAAGTCAACAACATCAAGCATGGCGCCACTGTCAATTAACATGTGTGTGATGATGTCAGGACTCGTTAATGGGACTAAGATCGTGTGTGAATATTACAATGTAACATGTATAGCCTACATATGTATAATAAAAATAAAAACCACTGGTCCTAAGTTCTCCATCACTAGAAATAGTAATAGTAGTATAATCCGATATAAAATGGATTAAGGTTACGAGATGTCGGAAATAAAATTTATTCACATTTTCGAAAGAGGCGATTTGCTAACATTCAGCTGAGGATGGTGATTAGTCAATATGGCAAACAGCACAGCTATGGTGAGTGCCATAAAGTAGTAGAACTGTGAATAGAATGCCAAATACTTTTCTTTACGTCATTTTGCAAAGGGATGTCACTCTGTTGTCATATTTCAAAACCTACGTATTATTTCACCATGTGTAATGATGTTGTGACTTGCCATAGCCCCGGTCATTGATTGATGTGCGGTGTTCAAATTAACCCATAAAATATGTGATGTATACATCTATATAAATAATGTATAGAAAGAGAAGTTGTTTGCCTCCACCTGAATTCAAACTCAGGGCCTCTTGCTCCATGTAGCAGGCCCTGCACTCTAACTACATGCACATGTATATTAGTTATAGCAGAGTTATTATCAGTGTTAAAGGTAGTTAATAGGTACACACATATAACTGTGTGCCTCAAAAGTTGTGAGCTAGTAACATGGGGTGCACTTATAATAAAGCCACCAACCAATGGAGAGTGCAATGCAACATGGCAAAACAATTCAACTTCAAGAAACAATAAACTGGGTAAACATGAACAAGTGAATTAAACTAGATAAATTAAATGCAGAGAAAAGTTTAAAAAGAAAGTAAAATAATAAATAATTGAGTCATCTTTAAATAAAATACCTGGTTTTCTCCCAATACTCCTGGCAGCTTAAAGGAAGTATAATAACGGAATTTTCAGTCAGGTTGTAAAGTAAGCCTTACAATTTCACTCTTCTAAAGGTATTTTTTTTTAGTCTTGTATATTATTTTATTTTAGAATCAGTTTACAATTATCACTAGCAATTTAAAGGAGTTAAATATTGAAAGCCTACTGAGGAGATTTGCCAATATGTTTTGATGTAATGCAATCTTCTGTCACAAACCACAATTGTAGCTCTAAATGGCTATGTTTTTGTGATGAAATATTTACTCGATGAAAGAAGGGAATAGTATAAGACTATAATAGGGTAACTTTATATTATGAGGCAATTTGTCAGCACTGATATTAAGACTGTATCGTGATGACCTACTGTACACAAGAAATTTATACATCTGCAAGTTTAAAAGGTTGAACTGAAATCTGTTGCACACTAGGAAATATAACATAATTCAATGATTGGATATTGAACTGTATGTTTAGAAAAGTTCATATCTTTAAATCATGTCACAAATTTGAGTGAACTGCATATCTCTTATATCTCTTATATTTAATAAATGTTAATCCAATACTGAGGTTTATTTGGAAGACATTGACATTTATTTTTAAAAATTATAATGAATATAAAGTAGAACAGCAATTGGAGGTTCTTTCTATCGAGCAGGAAATACAAGTTATATTTCTCTGCATGCAGCCGTCAACTGATCCACAAAAAAGCTGAATCAGTGTGACATGAAAAACATCTTACGTTTAAATCAGAGACAATTTTAATTTGCCAAAGGTTTGTATAATCAGATTAAAAACCAACACACATGTAACACAACATATGTATGTGACAGTCTGACCACTCTGACTATCATCATTCTAAAACATGCTCATGTGACATGAGAGACCGCTGAGAATAAATGACATGTAGACTGCTCAGTGCTGGGCGGTAAACAGGACATCACATAGATTACAAATATTTTACCTTTGAGGTGTTCAGAAGGGTCACCCGTAGAGCGCATAATATCCAATAGATGGCTTTCTAATGACGGAAATCTCATTGTGTCGTATGTTCCACTCCGATCCTAAGAAGGGGTAAAATCAATCACAATAAGTTATTCTTTAAAATGAAGAACATACATTAAGCATCAACATCGAGTATTAAAAATCTAAAAAGAAATATAGATGGTATCCCATTATCAATATATGTTACATGTACCTCACCTAGTAAATGAAGATGTAAACAATGTCCACTTAGACTAATTATAATCAATCTACTCCCATGTATATATATGGGAGCAAAAAAGACAGCTGTGCACCCCCACTGTGTTTAGTAGCAGATGTGAGAATTATTATATTACCTGTCAATCAGCAAAATAAATTCTGTAATCTTATTATATGGGCAAGCCTATGGCAAAACTTTTTGTTTGTTATCCTCCATTTGTATTTATCCAAATGCAGCTGTCACCCACTAGTCACTCAGGTGCACAAACAATCATGAAAGAGAAAATGGAATCCCTGACATTTTCTACAACACTTCAGACGGTCAACTCAACAAATTAAAATTTTATAGAACAAGGGTCTACAGTACTGCTTTTAATCAGATAATCAAATGCCTCAGAATTTCTTCCATTGTGAATATCTTTACTGCTTGATGAAGCCTTTCACCACCAGCTAAAACTAAAAAGACACTGTCTTGATTTAATACTTGACTTCTCCCCTTCTTGTGCTCATGCTATATTGCCTGTTGAACAAGGAGCAGTTCTCCATTTCAAGTTTTATGGCAGTCGGAAGTTCTCAGAACTTAAATATATACCACCCAGTCATCCTTGATCAGCATTTAACTGAACAACTTTCCAAAGATGAAGTTAAGTCAAGGGTTGATAAAAGTAGGCATAGAATTTGAAGAAAAAAAACATACTATGCACCCACAATTTTGAATTGAGTGCGAAAGAAATGTTTTAATCAACACTATCGTAAGTATTAAATAAACATATGACAAATGAGATAATCTACAGACCTTTAATTAATTATCTATGTATATAAACATTAACACACTTGTACAGCAATGTTCATTTCTTGTTCAAATGAATTTTAATTTTAGCAGATACATTTGAGTTGGCATAATCTTTTGGGTACAGTGTCAATATTTCAAATTGAATGCTAATTTGACCCATGTAAACCTGTAATCTACAGGATACTTAACTGCCCATATGGCATACATGTAAATTGAATATATTCAATTTGGCCCCAAAATTATCTTCATATTAAAAATGATGGAAAAGCTTTTTGGAAAACATCATGATGGTTAATACATGAATGTCATTGTGTCTTTGTGAAAAATAAGGCAAAATTGCCTAAAAGTACAATCATCACTGATAATCAGATCATTCGTATGTCAAAATAAGTAGCAAAATGTAAATTAGACAAAGACTGCAACCAATTTGGGAAACCTAAAAACGGGTCATCCTAAATTAAGTTTGCATAACCATGGCAAGACCCCATTCTGTCTGTTCTCCCTAACAGCACAGGCCTGTTATTGGTAAAAAGTGCTGCAAATTAAATCTGAAAACCATGAAGAGCGAATCGAGCCACATGCATTAAAATGATTTACAAAATCATGTTAATTGGGTGTTGCTAATCAATCAATGCAATCACAACCATATCTTCCTTTCCTTTCCTTTCCATTATTCATGCAGGGGTACATGTATATACAAAATTTTTCATCTAACTGAATTTGATATTGCCTAAAACTCCATTAATACTCAATTTTAATAACTTTTCATCGTCAATTAAATAAAACCAACATGTTCGTGGATATGACAGTGGATGAAGTGAGGAAATCTGCGGGTCATCCACTGAATTTTATAGCTCGCCAGTGGCCAAAAAAAGCCAAAACTCAATTTTTTCCAACAAAACTGAATATCAAATTTAAGAAAAACTCAATTTGCTGTTATTTTTCATCGGGGTATTCCTGATGATGAAGTGTCTATAAAAACCCCAGTGCAGGAAAAATTTATAAAAATTCTGATTCAAAAAAAAATTTGATGTAACAACAATAAAGTAACAGTTTGTATACCTTTCCATCTTGATCTGGAAATCAGAAACCATCAAGGATCTGTGAACTTTCAGTTTCAAATGCCATAATTACCTGACTTTCATGAATTATCAATTTTTGTCTATTTACTCTTCAAAACACCAAAGGAGTTCAGTTTACATAATTCTGATTAAGATTCTCTGATTGTCTTTTTTTGTCTATGGCATCTGTTTTCAGACTGAGAATGTGAGTTTTTAACTGAATTTAAAAACACGTAAAATTGATATAGGTTTGTAAAACTGACTAGTATGAAGGCCTGAATTAATATGTTCATATCCCAGTATAGATAAGAAACAAGCATAACTTTAATAGTTGATGTTAATGGGAAATAAACACAACTTTCATCTTTATCAGTTCAGTTTATCTCTTGCTGATAAAATATGTATCTTGCACTGAGGCTATAAATACTAAACAGACAAGTTATAGGCAGTCACTGTTTTGTTGGTAAAATTGTGTCAGCTGTTTGAGAAAATCAATAATTATCAGATGCTGTTAAGCTTATCATAATCTTCATCAAGGAGATTTCATATGGGTTGGCTAACAGTTCTTCATAGTTTATGTACATGTAGATGATATAGGAACCTAATTTGGGCTTGCCGATATTTTACGCAATTTACCATATACACTAACTGATCAAACATTTTGGGAAAAACAACTGCGTTGTGAGAAATGCGACCGAATTGCATAGGGGTATAATACTGGTATTCTACTCTACCAGCTGGTGGTTCCCATACTGAAAAGCATAGCTCAGCTCAGTACTGGTCGACCATTCCATTTCTATACAACTCACTCCCCCATGTTACTCCCACCCTCCTTATGTTACAGCCATACACTGGCTCAGTGGATCAATATAACCCAGCAAACATATATGTACTGTACGCTGGAAAACACTACATGCTCTCACCCACTGTATAATCTGTTACAACGACCTTTGTTAACCCAATCTCACATGTTAATATCACATGACGTAGAACATTTATCAAACGCTGAATTAACATGAACTATAAAACACCCAAGTCAACTAAACATGAAATAATGATTAAGAAGTTTGCCTGTATATCCGTCCTTACTTAACCAATAAAATCTATTCTGTCTCGTAACTATTAAAAGTCAGACCCAGAACTATGTCGCATCTACATGTTTGTTACACACTACAACACCATAATATATCGATATGTTAACCACTGCATGGAAAATTTAGGGTCAAAATGAGAACCTCCCAATCATGCCCGGAGCTCCCCAGCAATGTAATGAATGTTGATGTTCTAAAAATAACATCAGTTCCAACTGACAGTGTAAGCATGTTGACTGTAGCAGTCTGTAAGATAATGCATCTATAACAAGCAACACACACAACATTAGAATCTCAATGGTTAAGATAGAAACTTAGTGATTATCTGATTACCATAACTACCCATTTTTTTTTTGGGGGGGGGGGGGGGGGGGGGGGGGA
>JARFOD010000001.1:251850-268374 GCA_031763545.1 Mopalia muscosa | reverse complement strand
TCCCGTTACCCTTTAGCTCTGCGAACACCAGGGCAACAGAAAGCAAGCTCTTTTCTCGCCTCTTACGATCGACCGAGGGAGTATTCTGCAGGGCCATGGCCCACCCGCTCCCTCACGGGTCGTGTACAGTGTGAAGTGGACAATCCTTCATCATCTAAGTTTTCTAAGTGATCACACAAACCACTAAAGAAAGTCAATAGTTAACAATAACTCTCGTATTTTGGAAGATGAAGGTATGAACTGATGTTGGACTGAGTTTATTTGGACTTGTTTGGTATTGTTTACTTCTATAGTCGATTTTATCATCTAGGATGAAACACGTGTTAAGTGCCTTGTTGTTTATACAACAGAAATACTCTTCCATACTGTACTACTGTCGGTGCCTTATCTAAAGTCTAGGTTAAATCAAAATCATGGTAACGATTACTGCCCTCCCAGTGGTGGGTATGTGCGCTATATTTGTTACAGGGACTGAGGGAGTATTATCAATCATGAGTGATAAAAATAAAAGGACCAGCAAAGGTCACTTACAAAAAAATGGCTTTCATAAGTGAAACAAACAAAATAACCAAAGCATTACCTCGTCTGCTTGGAGATCGGTCCCGTGAACGACTTCTTCGCGTCATTTTCTTAGAAAAAAAAATCACAGTACCTAACTTCCGGTTTTAGGTAGACAAGGACATGCGCACTTATAACACACTTTTCAAACTGAGTTGAAAAGATATTTGTTCTGAAATGATACCCAAAGCAAGTCTAAAAGTACCCAAGCTAGTTGTCTTTAGAAAAAATAAATAATCGACAAAAATGTTAAAAATGTTGTTTTACCAATTACTTTTATCATTTGGTTTAAATACCTACTTTAAAACCTTTCCGTCGCAAGCCTCCGTGGCCTAATGGATAAGGCACCGGCCTCCTAAGCCGGGGATTGCGGGTTCGAGTCCCGTCGGAGGTGGTTGATACGAGTTATATTTTTTTTGTAGTAAACTTCTGTCGAAAAAGAACTCGCGTGACATAGAATAATTTCTTATGTCAAACTGTGGTCTACACAGAATTTCTTTGTTGAACATTTCAGCTTGGTTAGACAAATGTTTTGGTTGGTAACGTTCATGCTTCAAGCCTAATAAATTAGAACTGAACGTAGTCCTAACATGACTGAAAATATCGTTCATAAACATTGAAATCTCCCTACATTAGTTTAATAAAATGCGACCTTGACCTCTGTACCATAATCAATTTGTATTTTACAGGTTGAAACCCGTCCGGGAATCAAACCACACAGGAATATTGTTAATTTGCGCAACAACATCTATAATGCTTTACAGAATTTGGTGAAATGCAATCAACTATATGATTTTAACAGGAGAAAGCTACATATCATGTTTGAAGTGAATCAGTGATTTTTTTTTTTTTTTTTTTCAAGCTACTATTGCACTCACAAAAATTGTTGATGGACGGACAGACAAAAGCCCATAGATTTTACAAAGTTGTTTGTTTGTTGAATAATATCTTGTCGAGTTTTTGTTTTGTTCAGATAACTTGTTTCTTAATTAAAGTGACCTTTGCCAACATAAAATGTAATACCATGACGATCAGTACTGAATACATGTAGATATAGTTTCTGTACATTAAATTACTTTCAACACCAGCTTATCATTTAAACCGATACTCCGGGCTGCAATCAAATGCATATACTTCTGATATAAGTAAAAAACGGACATCTTTTCTTGTGTTCTATTATGCCCTTTAATTTTCTAATCGAGCTATATCAATTTTTGAATATTTTTTTTTGTGTCTTTTAGAAACATTTTCTTTATTTTGGGATAACGCTTTCTTAGTTTGAACAGATTCTAGTTCAGAAAATATTGTAGGTTGAAACCCGTCAGGGAATCTATACGAAAGTGATATCCCAAAATAATGAAAATACTGTATATCAATTTTATAATTGGATCTTAAACTATGGGTTATGCACAGATTTATCCACCCAGCCATGTCTAGGTACTTTTATCATTAAACAGAAGAGCTCCACAAATATTGACTAATCAAATATCTTCTTTTTTTTTTCAAAATAGGTACCTACCGCACGAGACCTGTAGAGTTGACTGCCATATTTTGAGTATATTTAATGGTAACCTTTCAAAGGACATAGGGGTTATTTCAGCCGGGAGTATCACTTTTAAGTTTTTGTTAAAAGGTCAAGAGCCCAGTCTAACTAATTAAATTGGCTTTGGTGAACTTCAATCACAGATTGTTACATTTTAAATCCGTTTCATGTAATTTTTCATACATTTTATGTATGATATTCTTTATTAATATAAGCGAAGGATTAGGAAGGAGTGTCCGGTTGCCCTGGTGATCTCAAAGATAAGGGGCTACATGGAGCTTGTGTGGTCTCTGTATGAGGTGCTGTGATGGTCCGGTCTTGTTTATTGACATGCAGTGGCCTCACGGGTGGTTTTCTTCACCCCTTGGGCTGGCATGCCATAATATAAAACTTAAAACTGGTTCATACATTATTGTTTATTAGAAAAAAATTTAGGTGGGATAAATATGATTTATCTTTTTTTTGTGTGCAAAATTTATATATTATTTTTTTCTGGTCAAAAATCATTAAAAAAATAAGAAGATATTTAAGGCTTACACATTTAAAACAAGTGGTTAATGTTGTTGATGTGTTTAACCATACTGCATGAAGTTTTGTTAAGATTTGTAATTTGTCTTAAAGCTTTGGAATACTTACAAATGAGATATTATTTACATCTCTTTTTGTTCCTTTTTACTAAAAATGAAATTTAAACTGACAGACATGCATGACAATGAAAATGCTCCTCAACATATGAGAGGTTAAAAGCAACAAGTCATTAAAAACAAAATCCCTTTTAGTTTTTTGTGACATCTTTATTGTTAAATCACTTTTACATAATTGCTTTATGTTGAAATTTCCAAATAACATGTATCTGAATCAAAATATAAACACTTTCCTGTGTCGACCTGTGTGAAATGCACATATCAGAGGACTGTATATACACACAAAGGGATATATATTTGCATCTAACATCTACTGAATCGTAATCATATTACTGTCCATACGTTATTTTTTTTATTATTTATTCACTCAAAAGATTTTTCTCGCACTTTCAAAGCATCCAACGGATACATTTTTAATATCATCTCAAAATATACACATAACCATAAAAACTCCACTTTTTATTTACAATTAATGTATATAAGCACTTCATAAAACAGCAATTCACTATCAAATTATAAAATATATAATTATTTTCTCCTTAAGTTATTATTGAGTAACTAAAACACAATAATAACATTAATATGAAGGTAAGTTACTTTAAAAATGTCGACAAAACAATGACAATATACGGTATATGGACGACAAACTATTTACAAATTCTATAATGAATTCTCCTGTTGTTTCTCCAAACCTTTTAGTCAACTCTTAATCAGTCTCATGAATTAATGCTTTCTAAAAGATACTTTATCTCAAAGTCTTAACCTCTAAGTCCACAATATTGGCGGCTAAAGAAAATTTGCAATTAGAGAAGTAAACAAATATATAGTCTTAAAAGTCAGTATTTCTCATAGAATCAGAAATTCAACCCAATAAGTACATATATTTAATTTAGAGAAAGTTACCATTCAGAAAAGAATGTCTGTGAATAAAAGCGACAGTGTAATTGGTCTATTTTGTTTCTCACAAATCATTGACAGCCTATTCAATGTTTTATAGTACTAACAAAACATAAAACAAATTAAAAAAACAATAGTCGCACTTTGTTGGAGGGTTTTTTTTGGTGCGCTTTTATGCCGTTTCGAGACTGATTTGTCTACTTTAGGACTACAGAGATTACCATGTGGTTGGTTTCTTTTTATGTACAATGGTTTCAGGGACTAAGGTCTTGCTTCGCCCACTAGAAAATCTAACAATATCTTAAGTTCTAACAATATCTCATTGGAAAACAACTACTAATTCAAATCATTGGGGAATATTGGGTGGATGGACAGACCAATTCTTTATGCCCAAAGCCATGCGAAGGTTAAAAGCAGTCAATACAGGTCGCTGTTACTTTATATGAACATACCCCCCACTTCTTAGGGCCTTCAGATCTTAAATACTTCCCGAGTTCACCTGTTCACAAGTGGAGTGGTAAATGTCAGACAGATATATTTGAGAGTCCGAAGATCAAGAAGTGTCACAGTACTGTTTTTATTTTATTAGAATATGTTGTTTTGTACGTTTCTTTTTTAGCTACATTTGATAAAAAAATTTCTGAAAAGTCCAATTCAAAATAATTTTAAATGTTTAATTCACAGCACACAATGTTCTTTTCCTCCTACTTGTGGGGAACATGTATCAATCTGAATCAGCCTAGTGGTAGAAACCTCTATCAAGGTCACAGGCAATATACCTACACAATAACTGTCCAATAAAACAGGATCTAGACTGAAAGTGACAGGAAAGTCAACCAATCAAATTTGTTGTTCCCTTGACCAGTGATTAACAGAGAGAGCAGAACACAGCCAGCAGCAACCAACAATAACCAACACCAGGTATATCCTAATGACTAAGCTTTACATCTTTTGAGATCCTTCATTATTCACTAAATATGGACGTATTATATCTGGAGGTAAAACGATGACAAATGAAGGGGCTTTTAAAAGACATGAATATGCTTAAAAAAGTTGGACTAATGAATTAACTAGACACAAATACAAAGATTACAACAATCAATGTTTAATAACATAACCCACATGTGAATCTACAAAAGCGAACAAGCATGACATCGTTAATGTGCCAGAAATGGTTCTGAAAATTGTGCGCTTAACTTCAGCATATACAGTATATTTTCCCATACTGTTCTGGCTTAGCAATGTCATTTAAACAAGAAGAAGACAGTGCCTCATAAAACTATCAAATATGAACAAATCCACAAACAACTTATAATAGTTTTAAAGTGGTAAAGTATTGACTGTACGATATACCTGGTATTCAGCCATGAACTTAAACAGGAGGTAAAAAAAAATAGCAATCAAATTATTATGCTATTTTGTATGTCGCAAGATTTGAGGTAACACGAAATGAAACAAAGTAGACATTCCCAGCCAAGTACGATATGTTTTTTTCATCTGAAGAAAGCAATATTTGTAAAGAGGGAATTAAGCAGTATGTAGCAAAATAGACATAACTATAATCTTTTAGGTGCAATCTAGTGTGGGTATACTTCTAAAATTTGCAAACGCACTACAGAATCTAGATCACCTCAGTGTACATCAAATATTACATGGTTTGTTTAATGAGGGTTTTAGAACATACTAACATTAATTTCGCTCATTGAGGCGTACCAGCAGTCTGGTTGCTACTGGTAGTTAAGTACTAAACCCCTTAACGTATCTCATTTGTTTTTAATCCTTAAGTCTGGGAGGGGTTGGGTGATAAGCAGCTCCCTCGAAACTCTACATGGAAATTGACAATGACTTACAATTAGTGCAGGCTATATGCAGACATCAGGGCAATAAGAAAATGAAACTCATTGGGCATATAAACAGCAATTGTACAAGATACAAAAATCAATAATACCCGGCATATAATAATGATTTAGTTTATCATCAACTGTACATAAAATCATTTAAATGGATTATTGAGGCACTAACGATCATAACTTGAAGTTGGCTTACTTTCAAATTGTGGCACTTCTTAACAGAATATATATTTTTGCAGACACTAAATTTTACTACAGAAAGTACTTTCACAACAAGAATCCAGGAAACTAAAACTAGTCCACTGGATTTGACTTAAAAAGATGAAACATTTTAATACATAGTTTAATAAACAGGTAGTTACATATTTGAATTTCCGATAACATATTTATACTCATCTTGGGGCGCAGCGAAGTAAATCTCTATAAGCTAACAATAAAAAAACGAACAGCGGTTATGAACATCAAGACCACAATTGACCATATATAAAATTATCGCCGATTTATCAGTGACACTTTTATATGAACATAATTGAAATTGTGTATATATATATATTCTCATCATTAGCCAGATAGTAAGCAGGATCCTTAAGAGGAAGGTCCTATACAATCACGAATGAGCAATGTACAGTATTGTCATCAGTTTAACAAACTAATACATGAATTGAGGTAAATAAGTAGTGTAGGTAATAAAATGGAAAGCTTAGACAATAAGTGATGGTATATATGATCAGCAATAAAATGTAAGGGCTTGACATTTAAATAATATAGAATGAAATATAAGTCAAAACAATGGTGCCAGCAGCTAGATAGGAACTACATGTATCTTAAAGCATTTCTTATCAAAAAATAATAGTTAATAGAAAGGATTAAAAGGCCTCCTAGTCAAAATTTGGACAGCTCTGTTCATTTCTGTTTTAATTTAAACAAGTATTTCTCCAATGTCATTTTGTAGTAATTTTTTTAATAAGAAACTTCTCAAAGAGACTTTGTGACATTTTAGCATAGACTGACAGGGATAGAAATGTTGTCATGTTATCAATCCATGGATACGAGATGTCCTGCAGGCAGCTTGATTTCAAAATCAAAGATATTTCTGAATTAATCATGCTAATCATGTTAACTTTGTAATATCAGATTAAGGGACTGAACGAGTTTTGAAGTAATTCATATTTTCTTACACTTAACAATATAATTCTTTGATCATCTGCAAGCTTTAAAGTATAGCACACAAGACACATTTGTACACCATGGTAATTCTCACACGACAAAGACTTTGGATGTTCACTATTAAGTGTACTCTTTACAGCTCGCAATAAATGGCTGTCCTGTGCATAAAATGAGGACAACATTGGCAAGAGCTCGGGGAACTTACATAATATCAAGGAATGGTTTACTGCTGTACTGTAGCAAATTATAAGATGGGTATAAATTTAAAATGACAATGGTCTTTCTAAAATCAGATGATGTTTGACTGAAATAAATTAAAACTGATTATTCCCATATTTGAATCAGAAGATATTCCTAACTTCAATATACATGTATGTTGGAGTATAAAATCACTATTTTATGACTTTGAAAGATGGAAACTTATTTTTGATAAGGAAAATGTAACATATTTAGGACACCAGCTCTCCTAAAGGGAGGCGACTGGAGGCAGCTTCCTGGGACCTTTGGGTATTGTTCCTCGTGGCAATTTAGCTTATGTTGATCTTTATTACCAAAGTGACCCAATTCCTTCATAGTCCTTGCGGAGCTAAAGGCTTTAGTAAAACCCCATATCGCGGTCAGGTGTGCACTTCTCACATTAAACAATTATACACTTTAAACATTTATTCTTAATCTATTGTAACATATATTTTCGGCATACATGATGTAGGTTCCAACTCAATCAAGTTTAAACAGGAGCTAGTTTGACCTTTGGGCAAGTTGTACAATCAAAGACTTTGAATTTTCTGCTTTTTTTTTTCTCAATATGGTAAACTTATGCTCAACATTACCATTTTATTAGGGAAGAAAGTTTTTGTACCCGAACCTTTATATTACAGGCTACTTCTTATCATTTACATGTTTCTCTGAATTCTATCAAATTTGATGAAATACAATTTTATTGCGTGTCTAACAGCACCTTTGTTAGATGTCATCATTGGATTTGGGTAAAGTGTCCCGTTGAGGCAAGGTTCGAGTTTGTTGGTTGGGACACATTTCAATTGAACATAATAAGAAAGAAACAAGGTTGCTTGCACCTAAATGTACATCATGAAAACATTCTGTACATCCTAAGTAAGTCGGAGAGTAAGTCCAAAATTCAACAGAATGTCCAAAGCTGAAGGTCTACACCAGGAAGTGTCACATCTCCTCGCTATTTTGTGGACTTGGCCCTGTGGAGAAGGGGGATTGTTGGCCTATGGCTGCCCAATGGATTTCTTTTACAAATGCTGCTGTCCTGTTCTGGATGATAGAAGTAGGACCAGACTGCTTCTAACTGTTTCTTAAAAAAAATAAAGAGTTCAACTGGGCCCCAAATTGACCGGTTATCTCGTTTCGGGGGTCAGACAAAAATTGATAAAAACAAAGAGACCAATCAAATACGTCCAGCCCTTTTCAAACAGTGTATCGCCACAGTATTTCACTGCATATTACAACATAGTTTCCACTTAATCTGCCTTTATCTTAAATCACGTGGAAAGCCAGGAGCGAACCACGTAAAGACACCTCATGTGAGTGAGTGACCCCCTAATTGATCGTCGGACTGAGGTAAACAAGACAATTCAAACTGTAAGCGGTACATCAACTAGAAACAATAGTCTGAGACACAAACTCCAAAATTAGAAGTAAGCATCTTAGACTAAGAGTCAAAAGCTACAATTCTTGAGCTTCAACTAGTCAATTCGTTAGTAAGAACGTTGGTGGGTAATTAACGTTATCTTTAATGTAGTAATGAAGAATTATTGGAAAAGATTTTTAAATTTTGTAATATCATATAATCACCACTTGAAAATCATGCGACCGATGGTCGACCTACGGTCGTGTGAAATCCTACGTCTGGTGAGAAATTAAAAAAAAAAAAACAGAGATAAACATATTGGCTGGTACATGTATTTACCCTGATTTCTAAGGTTAGTGCATTTCAAAACTGGTATGAAAGTTGATGAATAAAAATTAAACTTGATAATTTAAGTAACAATATATATCCCAAAAAAAGGTATGGAAATACACATTATTGAGAGAGTTCTTTTGTCAAAAACCTAGAAGTCACCAGCAGTTCTAACATGCCATTAGCAATTTTACGTACAATCTTTAATAGTTACTTATCAAAACAAAAACAAAAATTTCAAAAAGACAAGAAAATATTTTATATTTCAACCCAATGAACAAATTCACTGTTTTGAAAAAAAAGGGATTCCAAGAAACACATTAGAGACAGATTGGTATGGCACAAATACAATACAACGTACATAAACACTTACACTAGTTAATATAATGTAAATATATACATATTTTTATATAGAGATATAAAGATTTTTTTGTTGGTTAAATGATCAACAGTTAGCACTTTCAATGCACAGAAAGGTCATCAAATTTGATATTAGTTTAATTATCAAAGATATCGCCATGTATATACAAATAAACAACAAAACTTGTTGCAAATACTATAACATACTCAAACATTTAGTGGACAAATATAGCATATATTAATAAAAAGCAGTAAATAAAACCATTCGGAGCACAGTCAATACATAAAATATAACATAAACAACCTGACCAAATTAAAAACACAAAACAAAACCTAATTAGGGTGAGAAAACTAAAACACTTCTGTGTAGTATTTGGGTCTAAGCTACTTGATTGCTTTCGTTTTCTTTTTACACCGTTAGTGTGCATAATACCATTTGTCCAAATGACATCATTCAAGCCCTCTTATGAAAAAGAATCCTGTATATCCCTGCGACAAACAAACACAAGACAGGCCGCTTACAAATAATTATTTTGAGGGAGACTTCAATCGATTTCTTAAGTTCAACTACTTTTTTTATTTGAAAGTAAATATCTGATTGTGTGTGATTGTGTACTGGGTTATCAAAGATCGTATTTAACATGTGAACTAATCTTTGAATTTTTACTTCTTTACTTCATTTTGGAGATGGGTTAAAGATATTTAAAAAATAAATAGGAATCCAAACTATAAACGTACCGAAATATACATGTATCTGTATACCCTGTACTAAAATTTTTTATCAAGATTGGATGAGAATCACAATGAACAATGAAGAGATTCTTCACTAACAATCACACAAGACACAAGTATGGCCACATGTACTTGTTACATGGCACAATAAGACAGAATGTGCAATAAACAGTGCGTTATCACACAGTTCTGTTGACCATTCGCTCAAAGAGCACAAGAGTGAAGGTTATCACAAACCCATGGCCAACCAATAGAGTGTTCACACAGAGAAGATCAAAATGTCGTTTGACAAAAAAATTGTAATAAAATTTCCCCATGATAAACTTTAGGTGTAAAAATGAGGGACAATATTTTATTTTTGTACAACATTTTGTGAAAGTAGTTCCAGAACTTGAAAATATGCATGGCTTTAAAAAAGGTGCAAATCTGCCAAAATCTGCATTTTAAAACAAATGCATATGCAATTTGAAAGTTAGATTTACCGGTAACATTATTCAAATTGAACACTGTCACTAGTGATCAGCTACATTACGTACTAATCATAAATACAAATCCCTGCATATTGGCTGCAAATTGTCCAACTTGAAAAATCATGCCATTACAGCATGGACATTCAATGCAAGACATGACATGTTGTCTCCAATGAAAAGGGTTTGTTAGTTTGTTTGATTGGGGTTTAACGTTGAACTCAACTTGAGTCAATCAAGGGTATTTCACTTGTATGACAGAATGCCCACTCCACACTGTACCTTGCCTTATTATGGTGGGAAACAAACCCTGGGATTGCTGGAGCCACAACATGTGACTCGCTCATACACCTGATGGTCGACATGCAGATGCTATCGGGTGAATGCTACATCAAAGCCGGATTAGTTCATTAAGTTATCACTAAGCCACGGCCGGGGACCTCCATTGAAATGGGAGTTGAATTTTTCTGAGAATATATGGATCACAGGATGCAGAATTAAGCATTATTCTATGCGTATCAGATACAATAAATACTGTTGATGAAGCGAGAATGATCAGAGACTCATCCATATATTTTAAAAGCTAAAGCAGACTTTGTCCATCAAGCAATCTTTATTCATCAAATTTATTAAGATACGGCAAAAAATATAGAGATTTTCAAAAAAGTTTGGACGAAAAAGAACTAATTTAAAACTGCTTTTCAAGTATCGACCAAATTTGTTGGTGACTTAAAACCAAAGTCACATGCACAATAGTGAAAAAGAACAGAAAATAAAGCATTATGGATAATAACACTTTTTCAGTTGACTTACATGATAATTAGAATTAAAATAAATGATGTCAGCGATGATGAAATTATAACCAGCTGCCATATATGTAATGCTAGAATTCTGATTATGAGGAAATCAAATTAATTTCTTTGAAACAGTCTTATGTATCAAATAACAGAAAATAAACTAAACAAACGCTTAGGGGCTTAGCCAGAAATCAGAAGTATGGTGTCCAAAATGGTCATTTTGCCTCACTTTATAAATAACAGAGTGCTCAATTTGTACATTTTCCCATTGTCCTGGATAATAAAGTTTCTTAAGACAGGGTGTCAAAATGAGGCAATTGTTCAATTCATGGTGTGCAAACTCCAAAGGATGGGTGAAAACCACTCTGCCTATTTAACCCTTTGTAAACTTTCTCAAACATTGATCAGTGAAATTCATAAACTCGATTTTATTTTGTCTTATTTATAATTTTCAACTTTCAAGTTAAGTAAAATTACCATGATTGCAAATGAAAAATTCAACATTCCAGGAGTGCAAAACTTTCTCAATTATGAGGTAGAACATCGATCATCTGGCATTATGTCAAACATTATCAGTCATTTCTCATGTACAAGTAAGCCAGGAGTTCTGACTTCCTGGGTCAATTTTTGGTACTCATTATGACATGCACAACCACAGGATTTTGCCACATATTGACCAAAATAAAGAGTAGGCGTGGTTGCTATATATAATAAACTTCTAGAATATCAGGGGATGAAATAATGGGATTTTAGGGGCCAAACATCACCCAATTAAGTTTGGATACTAAATCAATACTGAAATGACGAAAATTTTACCCTGCAAACTTTATCTTTAGTGCAGATGAATTTTCTCACGTTCTAAATAACCTCTAAGAGACTTGATTCTGATTAGATCTTAGTCTTGTGTTGTTTTGGGTACAAAACCTCTATTCAGAATTTCGAACTCGCTAGCATAAAGTATGAATACTTAACTATAAATTAAAGGGATACAAAAACTGTCTCATTGAGCCCACATGTTGAGCAAGACCGTAATAACATAGCTAAATGTGACACATGTAGAAAAAAAACACAGGTACTGATACAGCTAACACCATCAATAAGAAGATTAACAACATACAGCAAGTAATTACAGTACTGTTGTCACTTAAAGACTACATGTATTGTAAACAGTAATATTCTAAGCAAGTTACATCATTAAATCACAGTCAAAAAGTCTTGCTCACATTTTGAGGTTGAATATTTCCAGTAATAGGGGCTCTATCTGGTTAGGGTTCACCTGTAACAACACTTTGGCGTGATCATCACCCAAGGCAGATAACTCTGCAATCTTCAACAGCAACTGAGGATGGAGCCCTTTAGCACGCATGTAGGAGAACTCGGATTCTAAATAATGTTTTAATAGAATCACATATTTATCCTGTATGTCGCCTACTAGCTCTCTATGGATAATCCCTTGACCTTCTGGATTAAACACAATTATAACCTGTAAGACACCCAGGATTTTCAAATTATCCTGAACAAGTGTCTTTACAGTACGACAATAATCAATATGTGAATCATGGAGTTCATTATAGCCTGTAGCTTTCCTTAAAATGTTTGTCGGAATTTCTCCGCTGGGGGTTAACCAGGCATCTCTTTCTATGCTATAAAAGAATGCAGATCGCAGAAGCAAGGTGTGCAAGACGCATCCCTTCAAAGTGGTTATCTGGTCTTCTTGGCTTAACGTACGAAAATCATCCAATTTTTTTACAAACTTAATAAGACGGCGCACACATACTTCCGAGTTATTGACAAGCTGATTAAGGTTGGAGTAATTCTCAGATTGACCAAAGTAGGAGTCATAGTCCATGCTTCCTAGTGTTGTCTCATACATAACCTTTAAATCTGAAAGTAGCACATTCTCTTCTGTTGAAAGTGGTCGATACATGAGTGGACCTTCGGGCCCTTTATCTTTTGTAGCTGGGTGGTACGTTGCCTTAGTATGGTGTTCCACGAGACTATCGGGTGCACTGACTTCAAGTGAATATGTTGATGTTGGTGGACTGCCAGTACTTGTGCTGGGCGGTGAGTATGCCAGGTCACATGTGTCTGTATTATTGGAGTCTGGGAAGGATTGACAGGAACCTCGCTTGGCTCTCTTCTGGCGATTCTGCGTAACTTTCTCCATACGTGCTTTGCGCTCATGTTCATCTGGAAATTGGGAAAGAGGGGTAGTAAGGTTCAGTTTGCTCTTTTTCTCTACAAGAAAATTTAAAATACAAATAAGCCTGAATTTAAAAAAAAAAATTACTAAAGTTAGGTATGTGCGTTCTTAATTTTTTTGCCATTCTAAATAATTCACCTGTGATGGCATAAAGTGAAATTCTATGTGCCTATGTTATAAAATGAAGAGCATAGGTTTTAAGGATAAATGATATCTACAAACTATTGAATCACAATAACAATCAACATCATTAGTTTATTAATACACTTTTATACCGACAATGGATTTATAAAGAATATGCTGAAAAACAAAATATAATAAAATCCACAATACCTAAAATCATGTCTTTCTTCATTCCCATGGTGAAGCACTTCATTAACCTACAATGTGGACAGAATCGACGGGTCTTGACGCTGATGTCACAATTCCCTTGGAATAAACACTTCATTTTCTGCCAATAAATGAAACAAAATATGAAAATCAACTACAGGTTATAACCGTACTGTTTAAGCTCTTTTCTCTGAAAAAATAAAAGCTTTATTTCGCTATAATACTGCCCTCTGTCAACCTTCTGATTACAAGAAGAATGTGTTGCTATATGCGCTATCCGGAACGGTAAAGTGTGTTGAAAAATGTTGTGGTATATGTTTCACATGACAAATACTGTTCGGATGTGATTTTGTAACTTTTGAACTTTTTATCCAAAGGGCACAATTTTCTCAAATATTACTTGTCTTCTTATAAGTAAACTACAATACTTATTACAAATGCGTATAATGAAGGGTATTTCACTGTAAACGGTTATATATTGTTATTTTCCGATCTGCTCTTCTATTTCAGCGGCCTCTTACTTTTTGTTGTAGTTTAATTATGACAAATATTTTAATTATCAAAAATCAAGACATATGTCTAATTAAATCCTTGAAATTTTTGAAGATGAATAATGCAACGTCATTAAAGTACGACTAAAATAGCAACTTCAACTTTTAAACTTTTTTCAACTTTAATGCTTTATAAGTCTTTAGATTAAAATATGAAAGTGAGTTTGATTACTGCGCATTAAAGTACATAAACAGGACTGTAGTCTATGTAAAATTGCTTCAATTATTATGCAAGTTACCAAAAATAACTGTTTTTGAAGTAACTCAAATCAGTTTTACACCCTAACATTGCAACAAGGATCAGTAAGCAGTAATATAGAATGCTTAGGCTTCAATTAGGGAATAACCATGCTGTATTTGATGATTTGTCGATGTTAATGCTATAAGCGGGATTGTGGGCTTTGATAAGTTGATTATTTCACAGCAGGGAAGTGTTTGACCATATAAGAGATTTTACTACTAAAACATTCCTGATTGTGCTTTTATTTGTATTTGTAATACCAATCATCTTGCAGCCAACTACTAAATATTCATGAGTCACGTGTACTCACTCCGTTTCTAGGGAACGAGTTAACATTTCTTTGTCGACTATAACACTGTCAACTGAAACACTTGCCAAAGACTAGTAACACATTACTAGATTATTTATCTTGATACCTTTGTTTAGGTACTGGTTCCTCACATAAGTATATACTGGTAAGTTTAAATAAATCAACACTCCAAATTTATTAGTTTCTGCATGCTGTTTGCTGGGCGTTCGATCTCTGTCTTCAAGTTTTGTCGAGGAATTCTACCTGCACAGGGCTGTGTGATGACATTAGCTTTGCTCTCTAATTCAATGACACATGGCAGGTTACATTTTTATTTTAGTGTTAACTCAACTTTATTAAGTTTTCCTTATCAGATTTAAACTAGTCAACCCACATCGATTCTGTACGTGTTAAATTTCTACAAAAATTGCTATTCTATAAGCTTAGAGAACTAAACACTTACTAAAGACCAATGCTACACATTTTATTCTACAATTCATATGTGCCACCTAATATTGATTATTTCAGCACAATCTGGTGTTTTGCAAACAAATACCAAATAGAAAGACTTTCAAAGCTGCAGAAAAGAGCTGCCACAATCATTACCTAACTCCAACATCAATCCTGCTAAAATAACTCAACTGGCTCAGCATATCAGACAGAATCCATTACCATATTGCAACTTTATTGTACAAAATAATTAACAATATATGTCTAACCTATCTTAATTCCTTTTTATAACATGTAAGTGATATAACTACCCGAACAATCCGCTCAACAGAGAACAACGATCTATTCATCCCTAAATCTAACAATTCTTACAACAATTTGTTTATTTGATTGGGGTTTAACGTCATACTTAAGGGTAATTCACTAATATGATGATGTGTTAGCCCAATGGGGGAAGGAAACCACCCTTGACACCACTGGCAACAAACACAGGACAGGAATACAGGACAACAGGACGCAATACAGACACCACAAACAGATCAGCTTCCTGTACCCCTTTAGCGCTTTTTCTTAAAACAAAGCCTTAGTTATAATGGGGCTAATGTATGGAATATTCTGCCTAAATACGTTAAAGAAACTTCCTCATCGTCTTCCATTAAAAATCCAAAAATGAAATCCCTTCTGATGGAAAATAATAACCATGCAATGTACACATGTATATATATCTTCTTTTCTTTTTTTTTTTGCTTGTTTGTTTTTGTTGCTGTTTTGTTGTATATAGACTATTTCTCCACCACAAAGATAATATATGCTTTATATAGTTTTCTTCATATTTTATTGTCTGATATAAGCATCTGTGTATAATATATTATACTTATATATATCAACATATTGCAGAATATCATATGTGCAAGGGCTTAGGACACCTGTCCAAATGGACAACCTGAAGTGAACAATTGCCTCATTTGGACACCGTTTTTTAAGAAACTTTAACATGCAGGAGATAAGAAAAACTGTCAAAATTGGACATCTAGTTATAAGAAAAATGAAGCAAAATTACCATTTTGGACAACCTACTTCTTATTTCTGGCAAAGCCCCTGTATATGTGTTTATGATATTGTTTTTGGAGGGCCTCTCAACAGAACAGTTATTTACCTAATAGAGTACTTGTAATATTGATTAAATGACATTTAATACCCTCATAAAATAAAGCTATATAGATGTTAGTCATTACAGGCTGGCTATGACGGACCAAATCTATTCTGCCGTTAAATACTGAAATATCGGATATTCCGGAGCCACCATATATACCTTGTTGTCCACATACAGACTGCCCCGTGAGGGAGCAGGTGGGCCATGGCCCTGCAGAATACTCCCTTGACTTCCTCGGTCGACTCTAAGAGGCGAGGAAAGAGGTTGCTTTCTGTTGCCTTGGTGTTTGCAGAGCTAAAGGGTAACGGGAAGCACATTTGTTTGTGATGTTCTGTATTTTTGTCCGTCGTCATATAAGTGAAATA
>JARFOD010000001.1:224487-251750 GCA_031763545.1 Mopalia muscosa | reverse complement strand
GGACGGACGGACGGACCACGGAGAGTGATGAGAATAGCCCACTGTCAGAATGACTGTGGGCTAATAAAATTGTATAAAAATAGGAAATTACACCATTGTGCCAAATAAAAGCTTCGATTACATTTTACTTTAAAAGTGTTATACATCCTTGAAATCTTTGTAAATCTGCTGGAAAAGGGTTGGGAGAGAGTTTATAGTTGCCACGGTGCTCTGCCAGCTAATGGCCAACATAAATATATCACTCTGTGATGACGTATGACGTCCTGTAATTATTTTGTATAAGTTCTATCCTGTTTTTGTCTGTTGTCAGTGGCGTGGTTTTCCCTACCCATTGGCCTGGCACGCCGTCGTGTGAGTCAAATAACCTTAAGTACGATGTTAAACCCTAATAAAACGAACAAATCATTAATCTTCTTTGAAATTATGGGGGGAATACTTACAACTCATTATCGAAGATTGCTTTTTCTGTCTAATTTTGTCCCAAACACTCTTGAGTTTTTTTAACTTTGAATCCTCTGTATTGAATACTTTTTTCAAACGATATTTCGTTCACCTCTTTCTCCAAAATATGCTCCGATACAATTAGCTGTATTACTAATTTGCATCGATCATCCATCAATGTCGTGGTTCTACGGTTAAGGTCACCCATCTACAGAAGAACATGTGTTATTGTATTTACATGTATATCTGTTTGCATGTCATTATTTGATAGCTCTTACATAGAGGAAATAATGTCGCCAGATATTATCCAAGGCCATGGACTAAATATCAAGTTTATTAAAAAGTAACTGGCTTATTTCATTGTAGCACATGGGTTATGTGTTTTACCTGTTTGTATTTGCTAAGGACCTGCCACCTGCCAGTGTTGTTTATGGTTGTCGCGGCAGGTGTATAGTTTTTTTTTAAACTTGACGTCAACCGCCGATCTGATATAATAAGCATTCAAACCCTGTTTTCTCGTATCTCTCTACATTTCAGAGGAATATATAACAGGCAAAAAAGTTTCACATAATGATACGATTCTTATATATTAAGTAATTCAATATGTCTTTTCACACCGTAACGGGATGGAGCTTGGATTATTAATCACTATAATATGTTATATTGTGAGTTTGGTAACAACGCATTATTTTAGTTGCATAGTAAATAGAGCACTCCTTTGAAATCAGAATGTTTTCTGTGAAAATGTAAAGAACAAAACGGTTTCGAATCCGACCCGTATGAGTCGCAATGAGCAGTAGTTTAAAATGCGTTGATTACATATCATGTTAATTAACATAATCTAATCCCATAACGACCTAATATTGTGAATGGATGAAGGCATATTGGCCTTGGAAACCATTTCTTCTAAAATATAAATTGTCCAGTTTAACAAATAGCACAGTGACTTTAATGGCTTTTTCTTTCTTGCTGATCAAGGCATTGGGGTGATCTAGATAAGGTCCAATGTATGATGTGCGCGCGTGACGTGATGTGATTTGCGGGGGAGACCGGAAGGGGTGTAGTAGGTGGACATTTCCGGTTAACGGTCGCAACGGACGACATGTTTTCATTACCCGTGTACGGATTTCTTTACTTCAATAAATCTGTTGAAATTGACTTACAATCCTTTTCATTTGATCAGCGCTCATGTTTATATTGTACGAGCAAAAGCTGCCCTTAGCTTAATGAAGAGATTCACTTTCAATGCTCAGACGTTTATACACCACGATCTCCAAGTACCGGACAATATAGGTTTCGGCTATTCATCGAACGGCGTTAATGTTACTTTTGAAAGATTATATTACAGATGTTTATAATGAATTAAGAAGAAAGCCAGAACATTGTTACATATCTTTAACAGCTTTACTTTTGCTGAGTTGGCTTTTTCGTTATAATGAATAGACAAATGACATAGAATTGAATACTGAGATATCGAATAGTATGATAAGTTGATTTATTACGATTTGATCATTCTATTATAACAATTATTATTATAACAGCGAAAACCAAAAAAGAGTTATGTTAAAAAAATACTCTTAATAGTCCAGTTGTTTGAATACAGCGAGAGGTATGGTACTGCGAGCAAGGGCTCATACACCGATCCTGGTTTCTATAAAAAGACTTGGTTTATTTTGGTGCTCAGTATTATACATGAGATCTCTATTGATGTAACTGTGATTCGCCACCAACTATCGATCAAGGGTAGTTTTGCCGGGCATCAACTCTCAGCAGTCGCTTGGCTGGAGATTGTCCACATATGCCCGAGGGCGACCCGTGTTAATTGTCCTGACTTCTGTAAATATCGCCCCGCCTGTATTGTTTGACAAAGCCCTTAGCTACCAATAACTCGGATTGGCAATTATTTCCCACGTGATTTTCAGATCAAAAACCAAAAAAATACCAATGCATTAGAGAAAGTTATCGAGTCATGTGAGCGCGGAAGCTAAAAATTGTTCGGAAATTCCAATGTACGGAAACGGCAGTTAAATGGAGTTTTCATAATGCAAAGCTTCCAAAAGCCATTTCATAAGAGAAATCACCAACGTATGGCATGACTCTGTTTGTGACAGTGATATAAAAGGCAGGCGAGGTACTACCCGCGCAATCTCTGCAAATCGATGTAGTTAAATAAGACACTCGTGGTGCGATTTTATTAACGCAAATGAGTAGCATAAAAGGAATAGCTAGAAATCGATAGGAAAAGTCAGCTGCATATATAGTGCTCTCATTACCCTTCATTATCAACGGTCGTGGTTACTATGTAAACGGCTTCCTCAATTAATATTCATTAGCACGAGCCCTTAGCGCGAGAAAGAATCGTGTACGTCACTGATATGGACATCTGGTGACGCGTATCGTCTGCTTCATCCACTTCTGATACGGATGAAAGTACTGTGTGTGGGGACAGAAGGTTTTACTAGAGTCCGTTACGGGAATTGGAATTAACTTAGGGAAGAGGACTTTGTGTAAGCAAGCATTCAGTACGGAAAAGATTCCAGGAGTCTATCCACATCGCAGATTCACTAAAGGTAAGTCATTTGTAAATATACTTTCGTTAAAACTTTAAATTACTTTATATTTGTTCCATTTAGTTGACCAAGAAACTATGATGACTGGTCTAATTTGAGAACAATACATTTGATGGCTAGCAAAACAGATCGCTCGATCATTAAATAAATACCGTGGATTTGGAAATATTTGTTTACCATTTCCGAATTTGCGATCTATTTGCGAGGCAATATATGCACCTTTCGATAATAAAAGCAAGCCAGACTGTTTCAAGTACTCCCATTTTTGTTCTTCAACTTATTTCCCAACAGGTTAACTTCTTGCTTAACTTGCTCCTAAGGTCTTGTTTGTGAAGTTGAAACTATGGAGTCAAAGTTTAGATTTCAATTTACTACAGTGATATGATTATCATATCAATTCGCACGATTATCAAATAGGTTTTTAAACGAAACTAACGATTGTAAAAGCAACAAATAATTAAAATATATAGTAAAATAACATTTATATTAGATTATAACGTAACTATAAGTAACCAGCGAAGAAGTCTTATTTGAAAAAAATATCTATATCTAAGAAGCGAAACAGACTTTGCTGATTGAGAAATAGGATACAAAAAGGTGCATAAAATAATTAATCTGTATTTTACTTATGGCTATTCAGATATTACTATACATGCATGAAAATATATAAAGCGAATATATAAACCGTCGAAATGGACTTCTATTTGGCAAGTTGAGAGCGTGTGGGAAAAGTTATCAAATCTAATAAATTTAATATTTGTTTTGGAATCTCGATATAAAGATACTTCTTGGCCCAATTTTCATTACGCTGGTCGATGTATTTCTACGTATACCAATGATGTGGTGTAAGCCACTTTCCTGAATAATGCTATAAAAACACAACAATTGAATAATTGTAATTAAACTGGTTAACAAATTACCAGGTGAAGTATTGGTGCTGTGTATAAAAGACGTGGGTTGTACAGTTGGTGCATCTCTTTTAACTTTGTTTTGGAATCTTGTTATCCTGGATGCATCAAACGTGTGCATGCGGCACTTAAGAAAAGTCACTCAGACATGTAAGCCAAGCGGGGAATTCTGTCTTAAGGATTAATATTAAGCGGGTTATATATACACTTTAACCCGAAGCCCGAAACTAACCCTAAACCCAAGCGATACCTTATTGTATTGTTAAACGTAAAACTAAGCTGGTGCCGTGTGTTTCGTGTCTATCGTATTTCAAGGAGGATTGGTGCAAATATTTAGTATATATATATAGCGTGGTGGTAATTTACCCACGGTAATACTCACTTCTATGTGGTTTTGTTACATCATTACGTTTATAGCGAGATCTCGCGAAGTACGAGATTTCGGGTGACATTGAATTACAAGAGTAAACTAATGCTTCTGTTTATGTATACCTATAATAGTATATGATTGTCAAGTGCATATGGTTTGGCGTGCACTGTCATTAACAAAAAATAAAGAATGAGTGCGGATGTATATTTGCCATGGAAGGAGAGTAGTCTGTAGATACCACTATATGACTTGATGCCTTTCAGCTT
Organism: Mopalia muscosa; assembly: GCA_031763545.1. Classification (NCBI taxonomy): domain Eukaryota; kingdom Metazoa; phylum Mollusca; class Polyplacophora; order Chitonida; family Mopaliidae; genus Mopalia; species Mopalia muscosa. Next base: position 247,195 of record JARFOD010000001.1, on the reverse strand, counting down.
ACTTCAATTTTGGAAGACAGTTTTCACACGGCATTAATAAAAGAACATAAAATACTATTATACTATTTTTTTAAACACACAAACGCAAGACACACTTGTGATCAGTAATATCGACGATGGCTTCTCCAAAGGTGACTAGACTATCCTGCTGAATGGGTATTATTATAGTAAGGTGAAACACTCAAATAAATAAAAGAAACTCAGTACTTGGTATTATGTTTTGCAGGCTTAAACTAAAAATATAGTAAACACTCGTCCCTTTGTTTGAATCGATATTTATATTGTTTAACATATATTTTGCCAACTTTCTCATAACACATTTTTTTGCAAACTTTAAGATGAAAACTACTACATTATTAGACACACTGAATACCATAAGGCATCTTTTATACATTTTCATTGGCTGCTGAATATTACTATACATGTATAGGTTTACCGTTTATTTAGTTATTTTACACAACTGAAGAATGGTATCTTTCAATAACTACAGAAACATTTTGGGCCAAAGAATCAGGTTAAAGCTTATACAATAAAAATAACACATTTATTTGTATTCAAAATAAGAGAACAGTTTGTGAAAAACCGTTTCCTCGAAACAAGGAGCGCAATTATCATTGGAAAAGGGCTCTCACCATTACATTGCAGTATGTCTTTAAGTATATAAATGTTGTTAGGTCTGGAAAACATTCATTTTGTTGTAAGATGATTTATTTATGTACGCCACTACGCTTTATTGTTGTATTCAACACATGGTAAACCATCAGTCAGTCAATCTGTCAGTAAGCTATGGGTAATACACAGCCTCTGTGATCTCGTCTCGTGAGTCTAACGTAGTCGGTACTGAGCAATCTGTCAGTCAGCTCAGCGGAGATACTAGTATAACATAAAAGTTGTGATATTTTAAATATGTTTTAACGCTTTTGGATATTTTGAAGCACAAGGACACAATATCAATTTCATGCAGTAGCTTTTTAATCTGTGTTTTTCATAGATATTTGTTATGGCATTTTAGAGCTGTGGCATCTCGTGTGAGGCTTTGTACAAAATGTTCCGACACCACACCTCACCCCACCCACGCCGATCATGCATACCAGATGCTGTCTATTGTTAATGATATTGTGAGTTAACAGTCATCAAATTAAGGAGGAAACAGTTTAATTAACACATTCAGATTAGTCAATGAAGATTAATTAATGTTATGTGTTAATTAGTGACGTGATATTCCAAATAACTTTCTTTCACAATTATAATTTAACGGTTGAATAGTCCGACGATAGTCTAACGTTACTAGGATGACATAAACCAACGAATGAAAGGATGAGCGAACGGCCTGTTAACAAAGCAGATGGTTTCAATGGTTAAAGCGAAAATATGTTACGGTTCGGACGGAAAAGTAAATGCAATAATGAATGAATTAACCAACGAAACTAAGCGAAATGATGAAATAATGAATACATGAATCAGTAGGGAATGAACGAATACAGAATTAACTAATGAAACTACGTATGAATGAAGTAAACATTGGCTTAAACAGGCCTAGAATCAGCGAAACAAAGAATGAAGTGATCAATGAACGTACGGGCGAATAAATTAACAAAAGAGTAAACAAAGAAAGGATAAATCGAACAGAGAACCAATCGACTGATCAATTTATCGAACTATTGAACGGATGTAAGAAACAATCGAAGGAATAAATGAAGGAACCACCACATTAAATAGAAGAAATGAACCAGTGAAGCTATAAATTGCTGTCTGTACCTTTCTTACTTGATGCCCATTCGACCACCCCCCATCAATTCGAATCACACAGAAGTTTACTCTCTCCTTAGCTATTGTCATGTCAACCTTGTAAAGAGCAATAACCTTCTAGCTGTGATGTTAAACAATGGTGCTTTATTGGAAACCGAGACAAACAAAGGGTTAAATGACGTTGGTCCTGCGCGTAATATGTGTTGTGTGTACTGAAAAGCAAGCAATTGTCCTTGTATTAGGATAATCAATGGTATCACATTAGGCACGGTGGAGTTCCATTACAAACCCATAAGTGTCTCTTCACAAGGATTTATTAACATTATTGAGAAGTATAGCCAATGCTGGTTAGGCCTGGTCTTGTTTATATGGTGAATGGATTGTTTTTGGATAGAACACTGATCGGTGTTATCGACCAGGAAATCCTCGCCTCTGATTGGTTGGACCTTGGTAACATCCAATACGTTATTGGTGAATATTCACGCCTGGTTAGCACACCAATCGTAGATCCACGCAAGTACCATTGTAAGCTCCGGACAAATAGCTTACTTCAATAAAAAGGTAAAAATCTAAGAATTAAGTCATGAATAACGTTCTAACAGATTTACCATACAGAAACATCAATGATTTAAATTTTTTGGGAAGAGTTGTCAAGTTAGCAAAGATGGGTAGGCACGGAAGGTTTGCATGTATTGGACTCAAACCGTCACCGTTCTACCCCCAGGGTGTAGGGTATAGACGACTTGGTAGTAACGATGGGTCATTTTATACAGCGTTATTGGACAGATTGGCGTAAATTGTGTAGTCGTTTGTTAATTAAGAACAGTAATGATATACATGAAATAAATAATGGTATTTCAAAGCAGCGACACAATGAAGTTCATTTTGAATTTGCTAACAAAAGTAACTATTGCTAACTATTGCTAACTATATTGAACCTCTTTACTCATTTTGATATCTGAAGCGACGAGTCACTTCTCTAAGCATGACGTAGACAAACTCCGTCGCATGACTTCCTGAGACAAAGTGATGGTGGATACTCATGGAGGATTGACTTATCTATTGCTGATTGGCTAGACATTGTAGAACTTCATCGCGGTCCTCCTTTTGTCTGCATTCAGGGTGACTTATAACTAACCAGATCCTTAAGAGCGTTGAGTGTTTCGATCGCCGTAGATTTTCTCTAGATTTTCGTAAACTTTCGATTCGTTTTGCCAAGGTAACTTTTCAATCTTCATTTCTGATCGATCGAGCTTTCGAAGATCCTTACTGCTGAGCGACTATGCTCTCGTATATCTTCAGTCATGTTTATTCCACCTGAAGCAGCGGATGTCTGCTCCGGGCAAACAGCTGTATTTAATGAAAATACAAAAATAGAAAGACTTGAAAGGAAAATAAAACTGCGATGTATGCTGTAGAAATATGAAACAAGAGTACAGGTTGTTCAAGACAGCAGCTCATTATATTAATTAAGGAATCCACAAGGGATAGGTCATATTGCGAATAAATGAAGTTTTATTGTTACGCGTTATTGTCAAAAAGAATTTAACATATATGGAAAAGAATTCAACATTTGTGGAATAGAATTTCACATATGTGGAATAGAATTTGCCATATGTGGAATAGAATTTCCATTTTGCATATGCAAAATTGATCATTTATTTTACGTATGTTGAAAAGAATTTCACATATGTGAAAAAGGATTTCAACATATGTAGAAAAACAATTCGGCATATCTAAAATAAGCCTTAATTCAACATATGTGAAAATCTTTTTTTCAGTTATGTAAAATAAAAAGGTGAGTTGAACTCTTTTGTAGATATGTGAAATAAAAACATCCACAACTGAAAATAAACCCGTCGCTTAATATTAAATTCACTCTTTATTTGTCACCTTAATTGGCATTTTGATGTATGGTTTTGTATTGTTGGCTGTAAATATATGCGAGTGTTCGACTTTTGGCAGTCTGCACACTATATGTAACATAGACCATTGTCTTCGCTTTGATTCGTTGTTGTTGTAAGCTACAGTAGACCAACTGATCAACTCTCGCCTTGGAAGTGTGCCCTGCTGCGGCTAAACTTGAACAGCAGGTGGAGTATGTTGCAATCGTCTTTGCATTCGTCTTAAAAGTCTTCACAAGACGATACGAGCAAAAATGAATGTTGCTGTGGAGAGAAATCATTTCAGTTTTTGGATAAGTGGAACTCTTTTGTACCTATCTGAAATAAAAGTTAATTTTATATGTGCAATAATTTTCCACATACGTGAAATAGTTAAGTTTTGATGTTTCATTTTACTGATGTGAATACGAATTTCACAAATATCGAAAAAAAAATTACAGATGTAAAATAAATTTGTATTTTACATCTGTGAAATTCTTTTTCACATGAGTGAAAATGTTTTCAACATAAGTAAAAAAGAATTTCCCGTATGTGGATTACAATTGTACACAAGCAAAATAAAAGCAAAACTTATTCGACATATGTTAAATAAAGGTAGAAATGATAAAACGGCTTACCATATGATAAATAATATGATAAATAAGTATATTACACACAAATTAGAATGCCTGATGAATCAATTGCAGAAGAGGTAGCATGGAAAGGAGCACAAAAATAATTGGACCTAAAAGATAGAAGAAAGAAATGTGATACATATGATTAAAAGCAGGATTCATTAAGTTGGTTGGTATAGGTTAACCATTACGTCATAGAAGGGATTCACATGTGTAACGTTACAATTATACTGTACAGTCATATACCCAAATATAAAAGTCAAATGTCAAAACACCGCATAAGACAATCATGTAACATGATAGGTTCACTTACTTATCGCTGGGGTCAGTTAACCAAAGTGAATCCTTTTAGCCATGCCTGTGGTTAAACACTGATTAACGCATTAGACCAAATGTGTTTTCTTGACATGCACTTATTAACACTTAAGCTAAACACATAATATACCATATTCATTTGGCGGTATATAGATTATCATGGATACATGTGATTTACGAGTATGTATCACTTCATGCTATCATGCGCTATCAATGGAGATAGAATCAATATTTATCAATGGAAAAAATTTACAAATTCAACCTGCGTAGGGTAAGGATTTTTACAAGAAGAAACGAACAAATGTAGCAAACAATATAAATTAATGCTATAGTCAGTTTTTTGTTTATTTAAGTGATAATAAATTTAATATTAATATTTATTTGTGTTAAGAAAAATAACTTTCGAAAGAAACTTCTTTCATATTGATAAAGATGTTGTTGAAACGACTCAGGTTTCTGAGAAAATATATATTGAAAATGTATATTAATACCGCTTAAGGGAGCTTTGAGTGACTTGCATATGATTAAAAAAACTCTTATTTGTTTTTATTTTTCTTCTTTATCCATGTGAGGTCTGTTTCTTTGCCATATCATTGTGTTAATCTAGTTTCAACATAAGATCGACGAACTGACAGTCTATTGTGGATCTATTTTACAAAACTATTCCTTAATGTACGAGCAAGTTATTAAAGGAACATATGAACGGTCTCCCTTAAGGTGTAAATCGCTAAAGGATGACGAGAAAGGCAGTTGAAAAAAAACCAACAAATGTCGACAAGTTAACGTGAACTCAATGGCGAATCTAAAACGATCCCAGTAAAAATCAAAATAAAAAGATGATAATCTCGTGAGACCATTTTTAAAAAGGTCCATACTGTTTGTGATTCGCACAGAGATTTATTTTAGAAAGCAATCTTTTAATTATGTCCCTAGTTAGGCATTCGATTGATTAATTGGCTGTTGGATTGTTTAATCGATCACTCAATGGGTTTCCTATAAAAGGGTTTGTTGTGTTTTTGACGGCCTCTGGCTGTCGCGGGTAATTATTCCGTACCGTTAGCACAGAAACAACGCCTGCCTCCAAGTCCAATGGCGGAGTAGCGGAAGCACGTGACTTTCTGTCTTCCGGTTGAGAACAATTATGTGCGTAAATGGCAAGGATCATAGTGACGGCTTTCCCCATTAGTCATGCCATGCGTGGATACGTTTAACTTTACACAACAAATCCATTTTCTCCTCTTTTAAAAGTCTGGGACAATTCAGAGCTTGGGATTTTGGCTGCGTTCCAATTAATCACCACTTAAGCCCTGTGGTAAACCACCGTCTCAAAAACATCCGAAGGCAGCCCACATATCTCATTTGTTATTTCGAAAGCTTTATTCTTTCTCTCAGTAACGGTATTTAATAAGCATAATTATGCACTACCATAAATATTCAGTACGAAATTCAGATCGGCATGACTTCCAATGTATTCTAAAGCTACCAAGTATGTTGGAAAGTTTTATTGTATGTCATTTTGTGTGTTTTTCTGATATCTGCGTGTAAACGAGGATTTCGCTTTAGGTAGCGTTGAATGTTCTCGACTCCGAAGGCTAAATGAATATCTTTTAGTGTATTTTTGTCTTTTATTCAATGCGCAACATGGGAGTTTTCCTTGGCTAACGCTTTTCTTTCTAATAATCGATTTTTTTGTGCGCAGGAATGGAAACGCTTTATGTAGGAGACAAATTCTAACTTTGTATTAGTAACAATCTTGATACTCATTTACTTTAAGATAATAATGATCATGCTTCGACGAAGTGGGCAAAGTTTTGAGTCACCCTGTCCACCTCAGATATATGATGGCGGCATACGACATGGCTTCGGCATCATAGAGTCCCTTTTCAGAAGGTTTCTTTTGAGCGTTCCACCTTATTTAAGTAGAGCAGAACGAGAGGTGGGAAATCCGTCGTCATATGTGAAATAACCTGTAGTGCGGCGTTAAACACAAATAGGAAACACAACAAATTGAAATAACACCGTCACATTGGCACTATTCTCTGACTCACTCCGAACAGGGCGGATATATGTGTTTCTTGGTATGTCTGAATGGTCGGTCCCTAAACAGCGATAAAAATAAAAATACAATTTTCGTTATCGTCCAATCATTCGAGTCCATTCCATAGATATAAATGTCGTTGCTTGAAGTTGCCCGTATAAAACTCTAAAACTGATGTGCATCGACATATGCAGAATTCCAGTCCGTTCTGTGCTAATGCCCAATGTCTATCAGTGAGTGATCTTTGAGAATCGATCAAAGGCTATCCCGCGTTAAGCTCAAACCAGACGGAAATGGCTAAGGAGGCATAGCTTCTTGACTAAGGGAGATTCAAGGGGAATTTATTCTGTAATTTATCGTTAAGATCTCTGCTATTTGGAATTGAAGCTCAAGCAATAGGCGTCATATGATAATAGGTGTTGTATGTTGGGTCGATTGAGGCAATACGTTAACCATTAGATATCGATCTGTGGTACTGATGGCACAATGCTGTCCCTAACTTTAAACCTATCATCTCACAGCGGCAACTGATCGTATATTTCTGACACTAATTTCAAACCCATCGTCTCACAGCGACAACTAATGGTAGAAGCCAGTCCCTCACTTCTAACCGTTATACTACAGATAAATGAAGATATAAGCCTGCCACTAGTTTCAAATACATCCGATCGTTGCAGTCACATTCATTTTCCAATTGCGTGTATTGTTCTGAGCCCGTCGTTACACTGGCGAATGATCGTAGGTATTTAGGGACTTATTTTCCTGAAACAAAACTGGTGGAAACAGCGTGGGGACCCCTGTCACTGTTCCTACGGTCACACAACAACTGCCCTTCCACCAGAGGGTTACATCAATAAATTAGGGGCAAATGATGTTATATTTACTTCACCTCACAACAGGTCTGCTTGTACGATTCGATCTAATAATTTATTGTATAATTTAGCCACAATTTCAGGAAATCCTTTCAAATTTAAAACACAACTTAAAATCTTCACAACTGATGTATAATTTTAACCAACAATTTTAAAATTGCCATCAATCACAACTGATGATAGAATTTAACCACCAATTTCAAGATTGCCATGAGTCAAACTGATGATAGAATTAAACCGCTAATTTCAAGATTACCATCAGTCAAACTGATGATAGAATTTAAGCTCAAAGTTCTAGGTTACCATCTCACATTCACTATTGATGATAGAATTAAGCCACTGATTTGAAGACTATCATCACCTCAAATGAGAATACAACCACTTATTTAAGACCGTCATCTTACAGCCACAATATAGTGGTAAGTAATGATACAACTAAGCGACATTTTCAAGGCCATCATCTTACACAGTCGCAGCTGAAGATAGAATTCACCCATTAATTACATGCGATTAGCTATAACAGTTGCAGCGAATATAAGATTATCAAATTCAATGGCGCCATAGAGCAGCCATAACCGTTCGGTTATGGCTGCTCTATGGCGCCATTGGATTTAAGATGATACCAAAACTTACCATTTATAGTAAAAACTGATGGTGCCATACTGGAACTGGCATTTATTTCTACCCCACTAATCAGCCACAAGTAAAAGTGCTGTTCTTTTCCAAATGTCTTAGCCTTCAGGCTAAGTACAGTATGTTTGAAGAGTAGCAATACTGTCTTTACTTAGCAATGGAGTAAAATTAACTTTCCAACATTATTGAAAGGTTTCACATCTTATTCGTGCTTGTATCAATTATTGTTGGAATACACCGCCATCATATAAGTGAAATACCATTAAACACGGCTTAAAAAACACCAGTCAATTAATACAAATGGGTTGCCAGGTATCTGGCATTAACAGCAAATTGTGGAACTCTTTTCCTTATTTAAAACCTTTACCGAACAGCAACAACTGATTTTGACGCTCCTTGCCATATCGGAAAAGTAGTGCTTTCGTGCAAGTCGGTCTGTTTATTGACAAATGGTTACTTCATATTGAGTCTTAAAGTCATTGAACAGTTTCTTAGAAAAAGTACAATGTACACACCGGTTGGTATTCCGTGTATTTAACGCTTGTGGGTCGATACTTGAGCTGACAAAAATGGATAAAGAGACGAACCTTTTTCACCGAAACATTCTAGAAGATTTATTCTAACGGTTCACTACTCCTCACGAATAAGTCACTGTTTTGTCACTGAAAGCCGAAACAGATGTCTTGTTAGCTTAGCTTAGCTTAACAGGAGAAAAGTGACATCTGTTTTGAAAAATATAACAATCATCTGATTTTTAAACGAAACTTAGTTTGTTTGAGTGGACTTACGCTATACATAATATTATTTCATTCGAAAAACCACGTGCCTGACCAGTGTATGAAAGCAAGGAGACGTGTGCACAAGGTCCCCTGTTCGATGTTTAAAAGATAGAAAATTTTCTGAGGTAACTTATATTATCTTCTCGTTTAAGAACTTATGGAAGAGCGTTTATCACGAATTGTGAAACTACGTTTGTAGCAGGCCTGAAAAGGTCATGTTAGTTTTACATAACGATTGTTGTCCCTAAACATGACTGTTTTTTGTCTAATTTCATTTAAAGCTATGTATAAATCGTCAGTACGGGACCAATATACCTCAGTGTGCAGCCTTGATACCAATTTCACATCAAATCCTGACAAAAAGTAGCCCGATGGACATACATTAAACAGATTTCCTGTGAAGAGGCCGCCTGTTTTCAATGAATGGATCTGGAATGGAAACGGACAAATTTTGTACTGCCAACAGAAATTATATGCTGTGGTCTGAACACATTTTCATAAATGTTTTGAGAAGAATAAACTGTTTCAGTTTGGAATGACTCCAATTGAGAAACGTAGAAAATTATAACCAGATGATTTAATATAAGTTGCAAGGTAACAACAACAACAGCATCTCGCTCGACGGGCTAAAGTTGATAAAGAAAAACAAAGAACTGTAAGATTGAGTTGTCTCATTTAGTGCTTTTAATCTACATCAGAAAATAACAAATGAATATATGGTAAATTAAAATAACAGCTGGTTTATTTATATTTTGTTTAAATGTTGTTGCCTATGTAATACAGTATCTAACCATAAATTTACAAATGGCTGCCGTAAAAACTCCTTAACAATCGGTGTGAGCACGTCAATAGTTCATACTGCAAAATTTCTTAAGTCTTCTTGTCAGAAATGTACAAATATATAAATAAATATTTCTAAGGAAGACTTCTGTTCCAAAGTATTTCTTCATTCAGAAATATTGAATGTCTGGCATAAGATATAATTTTTGGCGTAAAGGAAATGTACAGACGAAAAAAAAAAAAAAATAGCAATTTCCAGTTGATATTGATTATTTTACCCCAGGAACTCTATTTTCTTTAAAACAAAATTATGTTTTAAAAAAGTATAAAAAGAGTTAATTTTCAGTGATATCAAAGCTAATTCAAATACCACACGTTTGTGTTTCTATTTGTAAGTTCACATATAGTAGGGTCAGTTGACATTTTTTCCTTACAAAATACACAATACAATTTAATTGTACATTTATGTATTTGGCAAAGTGTATTTGAATTAAAAAAAAAAAAAAAACAGCCTTCTTTATCCCATTGACATATTTGGTACCTCTTGGGAGAGAAGAGCGGCAAGACCAACTCACCTCACACTACTCGCCGCAACATACTAGCGAGCAGAAAATGGCGACATCAACTAAAATTATTGCGTCCCATAACGCAGTATGAAAAAAATACCAAGTTTTTAACCCGGCGGAATCTCAGCGCTGATATGTTATTCTTTGTTTTGTCATACGGGGGTAACTTCATAAGCTTGAAGGTCTTACTGGACCCTTCGGTCGATTTTCAGAACACCCGCTTTATTAAGCCTCATATGCAGAAGAATATAAATGCGTATCATATATATGTATATATTTGTGGAAAGCTTGAATATATATGATTATATAGATGAGAATGTGGTGAAAACCCATTTATTATTTCTGAAAATATTGCAAAATGAATAAATGTCAACAGAAAATAACAGACGGCATTTTTCCTGGTTTATTTCTCGAAGTGCAATAAGAAATTAGAATTTCAAATCATTTTTTACACCAACATATAGTTTAAATACCTTACTTTCAATTTCAGCGATAAAAAAAGATTGGTTCATTATGAGCCCAAGAGGTACAACAACATTTTTACGAAAATATATAGACTTGCTACTGCTGTAAGTGCGCCTCGGTCATCCATATCAAATCCATCTTCTCTCATGTCTTAACAATATAACCAGCCAAGTCCTTGTGACCTTTTTCTAGTAATTTGTTATTAGTAATTTGTTCAAATATTTTTTACAAACTGTTTTTAAATATCTAAGATAATTCCAACCAATAACACCCTTGGCACCAAACATCCCATTTATTGTTTCATTTTGAATCTAAAATTCAGATATTGTAGTTAAAACAGTTATTCCAATTATATGCAATCTTTCATCAATTGCATAAAATTTCATAATACACAGCAATCCTTCAAAGAAACTTGATGACAAAATCGACAGCATTGTGTCTTTCATGGAGGTAGGTGACTGTATCAAACTGTCGCCTAACAATCCACACAGCCAGCCAATACGTGTTTGATATCGTATATGCAGTGGGCTGTGTCAGATACATATACTAGCATGCTGTTACAGGTAATTCACAGAAAACAGCTGGTGAAATATGCAACTTAGCAGGAAGACTAGACATTATTTGATAACAGATGACCTTCGATTGGCGGCAAGGCAATATGCGTGGGTAGGCGGGGATAAGCTACTTAATTCTATGTTAGATTTCTATGCCAACCCAAAATCAGCTTCACAGCAAAAGTACGTTTTAAAAACGGGACAAGCTGTACTGGTTATTTATGCCATCTATAAGCCTTTCTTTCACTCAAGTATGTAAAAATACTGATGATGTTTTCATAAATAGAATTACAAGTGTTTAAAGGTTGCTATTCACAATCAGGAACGTGTGATATACAGTCATAACTGTTTTTTTTTTATAAACTTGCCGATGTACAGTTAAGCCCTATTAAACAATACATAATATTATCTCTATTGGGACAATTTTGATTGATTATTTGGTTGACATTGTCATTGGCAAACTCATGAAAACTTTTTGATAAATTGATGAATTAAAAATAGCAAATATTTCTGATAAAAGCTATCTGTTTTGTTTCAGAGTCGATATTTTTTTTGACAGTTACAATCGATTCGGTGTCAAATGTTTGCTAATGTAGCTATTTGTGACAGCGACATACACGATTGCATCTAGTATTAAGCGATGCATGGCGTGACAGTCTAATATTTATCACACCAATCTATCATCTTCTATACTAAATTTCCTTGTGACATCCATGCTTTCTAGTATTGTCAATTTCATGTTGGGCATTTGTGACCTTTGTTTTGGTTTTCAAACACAAATTCCATAATCTGTCTTTAACCGGTTTCATTTGATTTTTCCCACGAAAGCTGAACGTGTTAACGTCATGTGACCACTTTGGGAGAACATGTTTTATATCAAATTCCAGTGACGACTGGTGGCGCTGGTGGTTATAAAAATCTTTCCATGTTTTGTAAGGGTAACTAGTTTTCTTTATTTGAGGAATAATAGTGTGCTTTTAAGTTAGCATTGTTAGCATATTAGCATCCCAATAGTCCTAACTGGAAACATATAGGTCGGAACACAAGACACTGGCAAATTATGAGTGCATGTGGAATTTGTACTAATTCAAAGTGATACAGTAGGACAAATGAGATGGGCTTGAACAAAGCCTGAAAATTTTTGTGATCTCAGAAAATGTAATGAAATTAATTATCAACCCCTAATTATGGTTGCGTCACAGTAAACTGTTTTCTCCCACGAAAATCTGTCACAGAGCGAGGCATGAATATGATGACACAATAAGTTATAGCTTTTGTAGGTGTGCTAGGTTTAGCGCTGATTCCGATTGTTTAAATTTATCTCATATTAATCGTTTGGTACATCAGCTTCATGATGGGAATTGACCTTTCACCAGGGGCATACCACATTTCAGATTTTGATTAAGTTAAGAGGAAGCCTAGTAAAAAATCACATCCGCTATTGCCCCAGAGCCACACTGTGTGACCAACTCATATACCTGAGCTAAGAGGTAAGAAATGACGTCTCCCCAAGAGGGTTGAGCTCTACATAGGTCTGGCGTTTCAATTAAAAAAGTAACACATTTTAAAAGCTGAGTAGAACCATTAACGAGGAAGTCAGGTTTCACGTGACAACACGCACCTTCACTATGGTATCGGCCTGAATCAGCTTTTATGGTCCGGTTTATCCAATATTTTTTGCAATAAAGTAACACAATGAGCGAAATCATCGTAGTCAAATGATATGTTGTTATCTATCAAGCAGATGTACTGGAGTTCGAACATAAACACATCAAGAGTATATAAAGGTCTATTTAATGGATTTGATTTTTGTTTGAATGTTTTTTAGATCTCATTAGCTTGATCAAGTCATAGGATCAAATCAATGAAAAGCCAAGTTTTCGCTAATGCCAAGTTGTAGAATAAGTGGATTATTGTTGTAATTGGGTCAGCGATATTAAGGTGCGCCTTGTGTTCAAGCCAAAAGTCACGCGCCGTTCTGTAACTCGATACACTCAGTCTATCGAATCGATGACGGTTTACACGTGGGGTTTGCTTGTCCCCACATACATATGGCTAATGGTAAGTGCGGACTGCATCAAGTCATAACGCCGAACAAACACATGCTGATGAGCCACATAGAACTATGCTAACAAATGATAAATCTAAAATAAATACCGTTATGTGTATTTGAGCCAATTACCAAAAACGCTATGGCCTGGTGAGGCAAAACACAACTCATTCCCATTGAATGTATCCCTACGTTTATGGGAAAATTATTATGGCGGAAAGATATCCAATGTTGGTGACAAGAATATGATAACCGAAATATGTGGCTCTCAACCGATGTGTACCGTTTGTCCCAAACTCAGACAATCTGCATTGTTAGGTAGTAATGGTTTTGACCACACTGATAACAGTGTTTGCGGTTAATGATCTTGTCTTAAACGGCATAAAATCAATACGACCAGATGTGAAATGGTAAAAGTTTATTGTCCAGCGTTTGGCTCCAATGGTCAAAGTCAAGCATTGTCACATAATAAATGCTTTATTTAGCCAAATTTAACATATCGTATAGTTCAATAAGAACCTTTTGTGAAACAACACAAAAGTGCATCATTAAATTCCAACACATGTCAAACAAAATGGGAAAACCTCTTGAGATTTTGTCCTGTTGTGATCATTTGTAGTAATGAATAAAGCTACTTGTGTTCAATTATAACAAACAGTTATGTTCGAATTAATTTATATCACGCAAATAAGATTATTCCCGCCAAGAGTTGTGACGTTGCCGTATGGAGTTTATACAATGACTTTTCTACACACGCATACCTAATCAAGCTTCTGATCAATCAAGAGGGTTAGATTTTTAATTATTGCTTTATTAAATATAAAAAACAAAAACAACTTGTCATTTGATGGAAACATGTTTTTAAGACATGTTTCATCAGATGAATCATGCACATACTGGTATCATTTTGTGTCATTTAGAATATATTCAAAAGTAGCACTTTATAAAAAAAAAAATGGCCTTGTAGACTCTTAGAAACATATGGAACTTATGGAACATATGGAATCCTCTGCCATGGTTCTGTAGGACTCTTTCTGGAACCGTCACAGCAACTGTTCAAAGTATTTAGCAGTTTCTTCTTATGCCAAAGAACCATTTTTGTCGCAATTCTTCCATTAAAACTGTTTTCTATTCTAAAGAAGCCTCACATAACCCTTTTATTAAATAGTGTTGTGCAATAGATAACCAGAGACACGAATATGGTCACATTGTTTCAAGAGTTTAAAAGGGCGCTGTGTGGTATATCCCAGTTTGAAACCAAACCTGATCACATGTGTAGTAATTTTATGACGTTATTACTCATACACCGCCCATGGTAAGTTTATGCCACGTCAAATAGCCTTAAGAGCAATTAGGGTTAACTTTCTGTTAAATGTAAATGTGTGAATAGTTTTTTTTTTATCAGATGTGTCAACACGGGTTCTAATCACGGCTGATAAAGCGATTTTAAATTTCCCGCGTTTTGTCGGAATCCAAGCCGATTGGGCGTATAGGGAGGGATACGCCGTAGAAGCTTGGGTCAGGGTAGAACTTGGAGGTATAGACAATAAGGACTAAATAAATATACCTCATCAGTGCTTGGACAAACCCTGACAAAGTCCTTAGATCAAATGGTTATATATGGGGGCTTATGGAGCAACCGTACAACAATTAAGTAGAAAATTAGTTTGCATATCCTTCGTCCATCTTATTGCGCACTTCCAATCTGCTCTATGGGTATACATATTTGACTATGGCTTATCTGAATTGATGACCATTCCCTTAAGTGCATCGGTTAGGTGATCTTCCCTATAATTGATGCTCGCATCAGCAATGTTTTACATGAATATATGTCCGCCCTGGGCTTCACTCGAACACACTCATATCTGTGAAAGTGTTTCGGTAACTCGAGGTGTTTCGGCACTATTTAATGGCAGCCGGCACAAACAACGTTGACAGGACAAAGTAGATTCTAATAATTTTCTCAGTGGCATCAAACGTAACATCCCCATGGTATAACTATAGAAAAATGATCATTGATGGTGGCTAGTCTATTCCATACAATTGCCGCCATATTTCCACACAACTGTTAATTAAAGTTAATAAAACAATCACCAATCATACGCGTTTTGCAGTTTGAAAAAAAACAACAAAAAAAACAATAATGATGAAAGAATTGATGACTATCTCTTGTACAGAGTCTAAAGTTATAGAAATACAATATAACGAACAAAGATCACCACACAATTGATTGTGCGTGCCTTTTAAAGATCATGGGGGCAATTCTGGAAACTGGACGTCACCGTCACGCACTATCGTCAAGGCTTTACTTATGGTTTTTCACGTTCAGATTTTTTATTTAATCTCCAGGCCCTTTTCTGGGCATAGAGATTTTTTTAATACAGATGAAATAATCTCCATTATGACACGGAACACACATTAATTAATTTAGTAAAAATAATATTGTGACCATACCACGGGTCTGGTGTAGCGTCCTAAATATGATTTAACAATCCAATGAGTAGTTTATTGACTGCTTAATTCCTCACTTGATGCAAATTCAATAAAATTGACATGCTTCAGTCTAGAAGTTAAATAAAGTTTTAACCTTTCTTGTGCGGTTCATGAATAAAATTCATAACACACATTACAAATGAATGATCGGATATACAAATTATCAGATAAGTGAGTGATAATGTTCTTAGAAGGTTAGTCCAGATTTTTATTTGTTGTTATCTAAGAATGTTAGTATCAGGCTTGTAAGGATGACTTGAACTGTGACATTATTCAAGTTCATGGACGAAATATTGACGATGTTACGTAACCGCACAGCACCTCGTGTCGAACTCACATTACCTAATACATTATAACAACAGCGTGAAATGTAAGACTGCAATGTTAATATATTATCTGACTGAAACCATCAGTATTCGACATGTTAAGTATACTGTTATTGGGTTACTCTTGACATGCGCACACCCAACCTGTCTGATATAGATAACATTTGACATTTTTAAGAAACTTACAGAATGTGCACGGATGTTTGTCTGGTGAAATGTCATATCGAAAAGAACATTAACATGTGTTTATGTTAAGATTTTATCATTCAACTGCCATGTATGTGTTGTCAATCTACATTAACTTTTTTACTCGTAAAGGGGAATATCTGCGAATTTCAACCTATGGAAAATCAAATTATCAATTATAAAAAATCTTCTCAACTGATCAAACGAAACAAAATCCATGTTTCTAATGAAACGTCATGATTGCCAAAGTCTTTGATTATAAACATATCTCATTAAAATTGTTTTGAACGATTCGCTTCAATTGCACTGGTAAACAGTACTGAATATAATAGAATAACCTAAGTCTGCATTCGTATAGAGAATTTAAAAAACCTAGAACACTGGATTTGACATGAAGAGTTAACCTACACAACTCTCATGTGGAGGTGTTTGGGTTATACGGCACTTACTTGCCTGACAGCAAAGTTCCACAGATTGGGAATCCGGTTATCGAGATGCGTTATGTTTTTTTGGTCATCTAAGGTTATCATGTGGGGAATCTAGGGGTTAGTTATAATCATTGTGTGACAGACAGGCCTAGCGTCACCGGTTATCCTTTACTTCCCGCACGTTCACTAAAACATTCCCAAGAAATGACAGTGGGTGTTCAACTTATAGAGATCACCAGTGTGCCAACCAACATTCGTGTCAACATTCTCCATCGATCACGAATCCTTCAATATCTCCCCTGACGCATTTCGAAATAGTCATGAATACAAAGTATGGAGATTTTTTTGTCTCTATGCCCCTGTTTTTATTGCAAGCACGGCCTAGGTGAGGTTTGGGATCTGTTTCCTATAGCTCTCTGAGCTCTGAGCTCAACTTCCGCCTCTATTAGTTCACTCAGACAAATGCCCTCTGACCGGCAGACTATAATAGCTGATAACCTATTCGGAGGAATCATTTTAGCACATAAAAAATGTTCATTATTAACCTTCACGCTTATTTACAAAGCCTAAATTCGCACTTGGAAATCACTTGCTTTGTTCGGGGCATTTCTAAAATAAAATAAAAATGTTCAAATGCAAAAAATATTTTTAACTTTTATTTCCTGTACAAATATTTGTAAGGGCGAGAAACGTATCGTCGATAAACCGGTCTGTTTCATCATCAGGTAAAACTGAGTATGACCAGGAAGTGTAAACAGTATTTAAATGTTCAGGTATTTAAGTAGTCCTTGTGTAGGTTCAATAGAATATTTACTAACTTAAATTTTCAGACTTAATTAGGTTTTTATCATTTCCTTAACAAAATTCAATAGTTATGCCATTCTATCTCCTTATTATCATAATGCCACTTCACTGTTTACGTCGGATATTATAAAATCTCCAGCAATTTATCACTCCATTTTAAAATATTTTCGGTACCGAACTAGGCGGAGTGGTCTAGAGTATACGCTCTAGTGAGTGTATGCTCTGGTCCACATATCCCCCTCACCTCTGGGGTCGCGGGTTCGATTTTATTCTACTGTGGGCTTTAGAATATATTCATTACATGCATAAAATCTGTTTGGCTGTTGTTTTATTGGGAGTCAACGTCGTGCTTACGGTTCTTTACATTCCCCCGAGGCGGAGTGGTCTAGAGTAAACACTCTAGTGAGTGTATGCTCTAGTCCACATATCCCCCTCACCTCTAGGGTCGCGGGTTCGATTCCCGCGGGCCGTATGTGGGTTGGTATGAGAGCAACCAGCGGAAGGTCGTGGGTTTTCTGGGTTAATTTACTACCCAGTTTTCCTCCCACAATAATGCTGGTCATTGATCTGTAATTGTGATTTAATCCCATTGATCTAACATCGGATGAATAAACAAATAAATAAATTTCATTCACATGATGGGGTGCCAGGTCTATCCTTTCTATATTTACTCCACAGCTTAAACATTTAAATATATAACCGTGTTGATTTTAGAGTTTTTAAGAAAAGCAAGAAATAAGTAGTTGCCATGCTCACGTACAATCTTTAGAACAAGTATGGCTTTAAATGGTCTGGTTGTGTTGAAAATATACGCTAACACATAGTCGGTACACGGATGAAATATTTAAGACAGGCCTTCCTGTATGCTAAGTGTACTCCCTGTTTGGAAAGAAATGTTATGACAGTGAGTGCTAGATGTGGCTGAATTGGCATTCGCTTGTGAACTCAAAGAAAGTTGATAATTCAAATATGCCAGAAAAATTTCATCCTCAGAAGTCATGCTTCACTATCCACGCCCCCACGAAGGAACGTCAGCCAGCATTTAGCTAGAAATAAGCCGAAGTAGGAGGTTACTATGACTGCATGTCATTTGGGTCGACATTCGTCATCGATTTTCAATCCCTTTATATCCCCCACTACGCATTTTGAGCGAATCATGAATACAAAGTATGATGACATCGTATCGCTTTACTTTAAACTCGGTCTGGACATGATTTGGAATCTGTGTCCCAAACCGTTGAATGCTCCTAGAAACGCTTCTTGTCTGTGGTGTAGCTCGGGTAATGGATTGAGAATGATTAATTTATAATGATAAATAATCTGTTCAATAAATAACTCAACTAACTTAGAGTTCATATATAATATGCACTATATATTTTAGGTAATATTACGCAATGGCGAATGGTGATTTTATTAAACTTCAAGACTCGAAAAGTAGGCTTTTCTTGTATATGTTTTGTCTGGGATTTTATATTAAACTCCCGAAGTATATCCAGATCGTGGCTAAGGCTGTGTATAGTATGTTGTGATGGGGACATGGCGTGACAAGTTTAGTTTGTTGTTCGTCGAGGAACCTATGGGGGTAATGAGACTCGGCGGATGACAAGTGCTCCCGTCATCAACTGCCATCCTTCGCTGATCACAATCTCCCTTAAAAGCGGTCTCTCTAAATACAATTAATAACAGGATAATAAAGCGGTCATTGTCATACAGTGTCCTCTGTGACCAGACTACCATATTGAACATTTCGTTGATCCTAAATTCCTCAAAATACACTACTTTGCGTTTGGAGGGAGTTATGAATACCACGTATGACATATCACGCGGTGTCTGGGTATGTCCTGTGTGGCTGCTAAAGTGATCTGGGCTAGCGTTCAGAACTGTTTCCCATACCTCTGGGAACTCCGATCGCACTTTTTTTCTCGTAGAGATCCGAATAAAAAGTTCTTTCTCCATGTTAAAATACCCTTTGCACTGGTTTAAACAGCTGTTTATGTGGCTCTTATTGACCAGTTGCACATGCCTCTTCCTGTATGCCATCCTTCTTATAAAAAAAAAAAATATGAAAAATACTAAAACACTTAACCAAGCCTAGACGAATAGTGTTATTATCTTTTACCTTTTGTAAAGCTGAAGCGGTGGACGCAATTGCTGCTATATTACACGGATATATTATAAATTTCACAAGGAAACGCTTTCATGCCACATTCGAGACTGGATTTGGTTCAAAGGAGGTAACCTCGAAAACTGTCAGACAAGCTTCCCGGATTATACAAGACATTCATTCATTGCGGGACAGAACATTCCCTAGTGATGGATATTCTGTTACCCTGACAAATGTTGTGACAATTCTGTTTTGCTTCAGGGGTATCAGTGGGTGAGACCCGGAGAAAGGTAATCGGTGTTTGTCAGACAAACCCATCGTGACCAGTCACCCTTCACTTACCGCCCGATCCCTGATATATCGTGTAAAATGACAGCCAGCATTAAACCAGTGATTATCACCGATAGAGTACGCTGTGACCGAATGCTACTCTGATCAACAGTCTTCATCGATCGTCAATCCCTCGTTATCCCTCTATTACCGAATACGCTTTTGAGAGAGAGAGAGAGAGAGAGATGGAGTCATGAATACAAAGTGTGGTGACTTTGTGTCGCTGTGCTCCTCGTTTATCAGAAACTCGACCTGGATGTGATTTGGGATCTATTTCACAAACTGCTGCAAGGTTCGGGCGCAGCCACTGTCTCTATAGTCACTGGACATATGTTCTTTCTCGCTAATTAATATCTGCTAAAAGATTGTGGTAAATGATCTTGTGGCACAATAAAATCCTTATCTATTATACGTCCTCATGTATCAAGTGCAACAACCAGTTGCGATAATGTCCATTTTTAACACCATAGCTCATGTCAAGTTAACGCGTTAAACATACGGTAAAGTCTTAGTATGATTTGATAATTGAAGGCTAATGTTATTATCCACCGTCAGTAGTATTTCCCCTAAGATGTGGCGAGAACATCACTAGGCTTTTGTACATCTTTTTTTTTAAATGTCAATGGGACACTGCATGCTTAATAAATTCACGAAGATTTGCTGGATTGCGTTATGCATCGCCGGCACCCAATACATACGAGATAATAAGTCACAATTTCAGTTTATGGTTAAACACACATAAACTCTTATTGTTCTATACACTCATATCAGTTGACTGAATCCAGATCTAGTGTGGCCCATTCTAAAATATAATCAATTCTAATTTCTACGTCGAGACATTGACTCTAAGAGACACTCGGGACATCTTGTTTTGCACTTCTTTTAAGTGCTGGGCTTTGACATAGGTCGTCCCAAATATTGGCGGAAATTAATGTGCGGTGGCCTGGCATAGCGTACGCCGGAGAAACTCTCGCGAGAATACGATTAAGTCTAGCCTTGTCATTTATAATAGTTGGTGATAGCCCTATATTGGTATATAGTTATATTGGTACTGTCACAGCTAAAACACTGACTGTTTCGCCTAACATGTCTTGCGTTTGTACGTTGTCAGTGGTGACGAGGCTGGTCTCCTTCACCATCTTGCTGGCACTCAATGGTTTGAATAAAATATCACAAATGGCATCATTAAACACCAATAAAAAACAAATCTTATCGTCTGAGAAATCAGACAAAATCATATAGCAATCAGCTTTTTATGATTGATCAATCACATGGCTGTTTTCAACACTTGGTTATGCCTCATGTTATCTTGCTTTTTATTGGACAATTTAAACAATGACCTTTGGAATACACGCCAGTACTTGACATCATAGGACAGCGTTTATTATTCGATTAGCGACAACCCTCCAAAAATTGCGGTATTATTTTATATTTTATTTTATCGACACCAATGCGATATTTCGATATTTTATATATATATATTTTATGCATATTATTTTTTTATGACCAAAATATTAAACAACTGTTATTTTTAATTGACAACTCTCTTTCATAAGCATGAATATTAATAACTGGTTATTCTATAATCTTAATTTAAACATAGCTTCAAAATGAATGGCGCGCGGTTTACGCTGAACTTGATTGCCTTGACAACACAATGTTTTCGTCCCTGGATACTGTGGTGGCTCGTGTTAATGGTAGCTATCAAACGAGATGTAAGGAAGCATTGGTGATAATCTATCTCGATGGTCAAACGTTTAAATACACTACATGTACATCCACCATGATAACATCCTACATAAAAATCTTCCGGCAGATTTTCCTCGTTAAAGTTGAAAAGGAGCACATTAGTCTTGAGGTATACGTAACTGATATGTTTTAATAACGGGGCGACAAAAGCAATGAAATGAATCTTTGTAGCTTTAAGCACGTTTCCAGATACTGTTTCGGATCTGTCATTTTATTTTCTTTGTTAGGTGTTTTCCTCAAAGAGATCACTGATATAGACATCAATATTGCTGAACGGGCATCGTGTCTTAATGGTCACATATATGTACAAATCATATCTTATCAGTAGCGAAGCCAAACGTATATATGGCAGCAGACTTTTAAGGTGGTACTGTTGAAAAAATGTCGGTTTAGACAACATACAGAGCAACTGTTAATATGGTTAGCTCGCGCAACAAAAATCGTACCATATATTATACTATTGTCTACAAGCAAAGCAAATAGTTCTTCTAGCAAAGGAGAGACTTTACAACTTTTCGCCAGCATTCAAGCTAAATAAAATTTTTAAAAAAAGTAGCTTCTGATATTGATTGTTCACATCAGGCTTACATCTGTTCTGAAGTTTAAATAGCAGGTGTTCCAACTAGCCACCACATGTTCTCTAGCATTATATCGAAGCTATATATTTTATTTCTTACTACGCAAGACATTGTTTAGACAGTAAGTTACCAGAATAACTTAAACAGCTCAATATTTGGACTTAAGCTGACACAAAAAAAGAAATACCCTGTAGAGCAAGGTTTCTTTGCATGGTTTGAGATAAACGCATTAAAACAAAATGTATGTTTTGTTGAACAAAATGTCTAGACATTTTCATTATCAATAATAGTTTTCTGGATTCCATCATTCTCTTGTTAATGAAAAAAATATTAACAGCACTTGAGGTAATACAATCTGTGTTTGTTTGCTAAGACTGGTATTAGAGAGACT
>JARFOD010000001.1:210399-224477 GCA_031763545.1 Mopalia muscosa | reverse complement strand
TATTGTTAATGGTTGTACTTTATGTACTATTTAATATTAAATGCAGATTTGTTATCATGTTTTATATCGCTCGAAATGGAATGGCTGATTGCTGTTCGAATTAAGTAGTTCAAATTAAACAAGTTAAATACTCTAAAGACATTAGGGGAATGGGTGTCTTCATGAAAAAAGAGACCCCTAATTCGTCAAACGTATGCTTTCCAATTTAGAGATAAATTTATATTTGAGAAGACAGGTTGATTTTACTATTAATCGATAATGTGTACGGGATATTACATTTAAGTCGCATTAACGCTCCATGTTCAAGTGAAGTGATCACAATCAGAAATACTATTCAAATGGCAGAAACTTTGTGTTACCGAACAACGCTCTGATATTGGCAGACTCGTCGCTGGACGGAGCTTGTTTCATGCTGACAGCTACAAATTCTTGTCAAATATTGACTGTCGGTTTCAGTATTGGCCATTAATAAAGGACAAGGCAAACATTCATCGGAGAGGTTTCCCAACTGAGGCGAGCCCCTCCATCAATCTAACTACTGATATGCTGAACGCTGCTCGGTCATCGATGCGTTTTGACTTCGATTTTCCCCGATACCGTAGAAACCTCGCTGACTTGATGGCAGCCTATACATATATAATATGACATGTCTAGGAGAGGACATTAATTCGGCGTTACGAGGGACGCGTGTGATGCCGAGAAAATCGCCAGCAATTACACTGGAGATATCGTCACTGATTCCGCATAACACACTAGTAATTGATCGTATCAAAAAAAATCGATGAATGTTCAAATTTTACCCATTTGTCTTGTGGCCTTGCTAGAGTGATCAGTAAAACAGCGACCAGCTTGATCTCGGATATTCTGTCAATTTTTGTTTCTCGAATCACCCTATAGGATTTTTTGTCTTGACTTCAAAGAAGCAAATCTGCGAAAGTACGATAGACCGTTAGCCCATGGTGTAGTGCTGTTGTGCAAGTTGATCAAATGACAATTCCAGATCAGCACCTTTTTCAACGATTGGACTCAACATTGTAATTCAGCGACTTTGGCTTCGATCAGGTTCCAAACATATCTGCCGTAAAGCGATGGGTCCAAATATTGAAAAAATAATGGATTAAGATTATCAAAGGTAGGCTTTTTTGTTGAATTTACCTCACAGGATTTTGGAAAATGTAATTTGCTGATAAGTGGTTTACTCGGGCTAGCCTTTAACCATGCGCTGTGTTGTAGTTAAGTAATTGATCAGACGCTAACGCATTTAGTCTTTTAGTTCAAAAGCAATAGCTGTATAGTAGACTAATGTTTAGCAATATCTCATGTCATGTCATTAGTTAAACAAACGAAAGAAATGTAAAAAGCATAAGTTGAATATTGAACAAAATACTTCTATGGTCAAGACAATATTTACTGGTTGTTCAAAAGACAAAGCTTTGAATCCAAAAACAGGCCATTCTATGCTTTGATCCAGTGTCTGCTATTCATTGATAATCCATACCACAGTCTTTGGTCTGTGTCGATTCCGTGCTGAACATCACAAAATATTCTCAATGCAAACACCTTAGACGCCTAAAGACGATTTCTTTATAACATATGGTATTTTGTGGCTTATTGACTCAAGGCGTCAGCCCTAATGCTGAGTTGAATGATTTGTGAACAGTGTTCGCGAACGATCTATCTCAATCAGGGAAGTGTAAACCACACTTTCAGGAGAGCCTTGTAAATGGGTTCCATTTACGCCATATAATTGAGAACATGTATCAAAATATAGACAGATGTACAAATGTGTATTAATACCGTATAGCAAAATGCCTGAACCACTACCATTAGGTAATAGCTGAATTTCTGAACATGCGTACGTTTAACATTTTATTGGGTTACCATATTACTATGCATTTTGTTTAGCCCGTGACATGTTTATGTTTGTTATGTTTTAAACCACACTTTTCCAGAATAAAGATCACACAAACATGTATTATCATGAGGCGGGAGGGGGAGGGGGTCATTATAAGGTTATTGAAATTGTCAGTTTGCGTAAGCTAAATGAAAGTAAGTATGTCTTATTCGTACATTAATTTGCATAGTCTATTGATTGCCTCTAATGAGTTACAAAAATTTATAAAGAAAAAACGTTAAGCTCATTCAAGTTAGTAGTTGAAGAACCACAGGTCGAGGAGCATGTTTTACATATTTTACATTTGATATCATCTAAAAATAAAGGTATTAAATAGCTTGATAGTAAATGTACGAGTGGTACTGTCGTGTGGTTGTTTGCAGAGCAAAACAAGCCGGGCTTGATCAACCATTTAGCAAAGTAAGCAAATGCTGAGGGCATCAAATAAAGGGGGGAAGGGGGGCAGAGGGGCACCACAAAGAAGCAATCCCCCGATTATTTTGCATTGCCTTACATCTCTTGCTTCGTTTAAATGAAGAGGCCTGCGGCCGTGGCTCAGTGGTAGCGAGTGCGCTTTGTGAACTGAACATGCTTCGATTCACCGTTCACGGGTTCGAGTCCGCCTTTCACCATCAGGTATATAAGCGAGTCACATGTTGTAGCTCTGGCAATCGCGGGGGTGGCTTTTACGAGGTTTCCTCCCGGTTTTCCACCGTAATATGGCTGAGTACAATGTGAAGTGGACAATCCGTCGTCATATAAGTGAAATACTCTTGAGTACGACGTTAAACAACAAACAAACAAACAAAGATATAAATAAAAAAGCTAACAGAAATATTATACATTAATATCATTTTGATTTACTTACCTGTAGGTTGTTTTTCGTCCACCTTTACTTCGTCTTGATTTGTTTCTTACATAACCATTATGCTATTAATGATAGAAATTTTCAGAATAAAGGCGATATCAGTATTATTCCTTCCGTTTATCATTTATTCATCAAACAAAACCTATACTGCCTTTAAAACTGTCAACTTTTCATTAGTTTTCCCTACCAGGAATTATCTCCTGCAGAATAGAGACACTCCAATTTTAAGGACTGTTCCTCCAACTGACTTGGGCATAATGTGGTTAAATAAATGAAAATAGCATTTTGTAGTTGACTACTATTTTTGGTTTTAGATAGTATTATAGTTCCAGGAGCTAGTACCCGAATTAGTAGTAACTTGTATCTTTATTTTTAAAGTTACGAATCAAATGAAATATAGGTTGAGCTGGCATCTACTATGTGTGCTTAACATCTCATCTGAACCTTCCTATTCTTGCATTGTCTGTCATTCCTTCATAACTAATTAGGTCAGAGGATAAAGGGCCAACATAAAGCATTCAGAAACGACAAACTGGCAAAAGGTTTGGAAGGAAGTGCTTTTTAAGCATTGTTTCTCTGCTTTGTTTATTGGAGACATAAAATACACGTAGTCCTAGGAAGAAATGTGCAATTGCAGGCCACTAAAAGGCTCTGCATTTCCTGCTAGTCCATTATTTAAAGCTTGTAGTAAATCCATTTGTCTTTCGCGACCTTACACGATGCAGTCACGTCAATCAAGGGCTTCTGACGGTGTTTTCTCAGGTTAACTATCACTGAATACCCTATTGCACTGTACCTACATTTTGTAGCATTAGGCGGTTTTCGTTGTTTTAATTGCTGCTCTGCTCCATCATTGATATATTGTGTAATCTTGTCCAAGCTCACCGTTTCCAAAAAAATAAAATTTAACAAACCCTGGAAATAAATTGGCAAACCCATGATGGCATCCAACGGAGACGGCCTTAGAATTGCCAAATCATTAAGATTGTTTTACACTAATATATTCATACGTTGCGCTCCTTTACACATAGTGGCGATACATGCAAATATATTTTGAAAGGTTGCTTTTTATCACAAAATAAGTGGATACGCAAAATTCGAAGTTAATATATCTTACACAAGCATTGTAGCCCCGATATAGTCAAACTTATTGTTATCTCTTTATTTGGGCTTTTTACTCCTGGTGATGGCAAAAATAAAGTGCCAAAATTGACGTTAAAATAAGATGGAATTTTTTGTGTTACACTTCTTATGTATTATACAAAAATGATCAATGGAACTTAACGATTTTAAATTTTAGTCATTTGAAAGCCCACCTTGCTGCTAATTGCGTTTAACCAAGTCTATGGTATTGAGAAAGAAAAAAAAGGTATACATATATTGATATTGTTTACCGGTTGCTTTATTCTTTATTTACAATTTATAGTTGCCATACATGTAAATTAATATTTTATTCCTCTGTTATTACAAAACGTCATTAGCAGCACTATATATTCTAATTTCATATATGATTATGACAGTATTTAACAATTTATAACGATCCACGGACAAGTATTTATTATCCACATAATATGACGACGACGCATATTGTATGCCGCGCTGTGCACATACCAATGCATGTATGATTAATGGAATCCGCGTGTTATAACCAGTGTGAACTATGTGAACCAATTGCCTTGAACCTTGAACATGGTTGTCGTTTTAATTATGCATTGGATGCATTATGTAAAACGTTCATTGCCGAACCGATATCTTAAATACAATACCACACGAATAGACACATTACATGCTATAGTTGCTTCATTTGTACCATAATGAGGATGTATATTATTTGCTTTTATTTTTTCTCTTTAATAAAGCATCCTCGTTGTTTGTTTTATATACTGTAAGCCAGTATTATTTCCTGTAAAGTAATACGGTACGACATCAATAAACATGTTTAAGTTGATTAATAATATCGACTCATTTATAATTTCCGGAATAACTATAAACCGAAAAAGGTAATCAGATATTGATTAAAGTTGTTTTCTGAAGTCTCCTTTATGCTGATTTGTAATACAATATATCCTAAGTTCAATACCTGACGTCTAGTAAAGTAAATGAAAGAAATAAGATACATAATTTTTGCGGAAAATAAAATACCCAACGGATATTTAGTAATTACATTCGAAGGTAAACGTACGTAATTGTATCGGGATATCATTAAATAAACCACGGAATGTTATTAAATTTTTACTAAAAGCACATGATGCCTTTCTTCCCAGGTTACATTTTTATTTGTGCAATATAAAGTGCCATGATGTTTATCGGTGAAAAACGTGCGTAAAATAATTAAAAGATTATTCCATTGACCTGGTCTGCAGAGAAAATGCAAAACCAATGATGTTTAAGACAATCTAGTGACCTTGATACTAAGTGTCCCCATCGGGTTTGCTGTCACATGCCATTAGGTGACATGCTTAAATTAGACGAGCTAAATATGTTGGCCTTAATTTCATTTGCACCAGGTTAAATGTTTTCTGTTGCTTGCCATCAATCGACTTACAGAGTTCGTATGGATGTGTTTCGTGGATGAATGTCACGTGACAGCTTAGCACTTATAGTGAGTCTCACATACTCAAATCGAAAGGCATCGACCGGAAGTTGCTCATGCGCACTTCCCTTTAAGAGCGTCAACCTTATTAGATTTGGGTTGAATATGTTTTATTCGTGAAAATGCGTTGAGCGATGCAACGTTGTGAACTTGGCAGCATTACATAGGTTAAATGCAGCAAAATAAGTCAATAATCGGAAGATTTAATGTAGTTAATTAAATTGATTTCTGATACCATTCAGAAATGCTGGTGAAGTATGGCGAAATATCGTGCAATATAAATGTTCATCAGTGTACGTTAGCTGTATTATTTTGAATGTGTTATTGGCACCTCTATGTATCAGTTTAATTTAATGCTGCAGTTATACACGTAACGAATAGGACAACGAGTGAATAGTTTTCCCTTATATCTATATGATCTGAATATATTTATTTGATGGCTGTTATAAGACAACAGCTGCAGAAAAGATGCATCAACATTTCTTATAACGTTACGGTTCAGTTACAGGTATACGTAGCTATATATAGAGAATATAGATAAAGTCACATTCTGGATTCTCTACTAAGATTTGGTGGCGTCATGAAATAGACTGTGCCGAGTGAACCGCCGTTACATAACAGTTTTGTGTAGTTGTAACAGATGCTTAAATAAATGTACGGCTTGTAAAAATAGCGAGAGGAATAAATATGGTGTTTTTTACTCCGTTTATTTCAATCCCAGTCATAAGCCATCATTTAATCTTCGGCAGATCCTCTCCATTCGCGATACAGTAACTAAATCGATGACAGATAAAATGGATGTCGCCATGGGGGGGTTTACAAATTGAATTCTGTACCTAATTTCTTTTTGGCGGTTTGTCCCGATAAGATCGTAAATAGCTCGAGATTACACTAGTGTGATTGGTATTGAATATCATTCGACATGCAATCTATCTAACGTTTGATTAGACAATACCGTTGTCCTTTTCCCAGTCAGACATATAAGTAGTGCTAATAACCAAGCTATCCGATGTGTCTTCAGCCTTGTCACGAAGCCAGGAACTCGGATTAAAGCCAGTGATGTCCAATGCACTCACGGTGACATACATGCAGAGTAGCGTGTTATTTTCTTAGATATTGCCTCTGTGGGGGTATATTCCAGGCTCAATATTTTTGTGCTTTACAACATTCTGCTGAGTTGGTCTCCACAGGTAAGGAGAGTGTAAACATCTCGTTGTCCATTCTTGTATAATTATGTTCTATTTAGTATTTCTAAGGCGTGCCTTGTTGTGAAGGTATTGGATGAAATGCCAACAGTTCAATATAATTTGTTCTGTGTTGTATAAAAAAGTTTATGTGTACTTTTTTTGTTAAAAGACTTTGATCTAACTATTTAAGAAATATGGGGATGCGCAAATATAATATATCAATTATAATGACTGTATGGCGTTCCGTCCGAAACATAAATGAAGGAATTAGTCGGACAACAAGCCAATTTAAACGAAGATTAAATCAAGTAAAGAACAAAGTCTCGATTGTGTACATGGATAAATTTGTATTATTTTCCACACTTTTATTAGCTTCATATTGTACTAACTTAGTACTGTAATGTTTATTTTCTTTCTGTGAGTGTTTACAATACTCTTTCTCCAATTGTATTCCTATATATTCTTGTGCTTGTTACTCCTACATTCACTACCACAGTTAGGCTAAAATGGTCAGTAAATATAACTCTATTTTAGGAATTGCACTAATGTTTATGTTAACTTTACTTGTCTTGTCTTGTAGAACCCATATATATATGACAACTGTTCCATGAGTTTGCCACACGTTTAACGCCTGTTACGTGTATGTTTATGTATCATTTATGTACCTTATTTGGGTGCCCATTAGAATTTGTTGATGATATACCAATACTATTTTACTATGACAATAGTTTGATTTACTGGTCTAGCAGAACGATTGTGTTTTTTTTTTCTTAAATAATTTCTGGGTCTGATACCCTGTTGGACAATATTATCAATATGAATGTAATAACTTAATGCTAGCGTCATAATGATGGTACAATGATGCTGGTCGCTGAGCGTGAGACTGCTGAGTTCCTCGTTCTGTTTGCTCTAAGGTTGGGTTAGATGGTTCGTTGGCTCTCTTGTTCTGTACTCTATATGTTACTGTTGCTCTTCAGTCATCACTCGTACCCCCTACGGCGAGTACAGCCTCGTAATAAAGCCACTTTGTATTATTTATACCGTTAGCTCGCTACTAATCGATATCTGATTGACTTGAATCGAAATCTGTCGCTTACAATATAATTAACTATAGTCAGAGAGGTAGTCCTTTATGAGGCATTGTATGTATATGACCATGCTCATTGGCTTCTATTGAAGCATATCGTTTTATATGGAAACCCAACATGATCCTCTGATAACAAATTTACAGGACTCAAATGAATACAAGAAAACAAATAGGCCTACTTTTTCGATATTTTATGCATATATGTATACGAAGAACTGATAATAAGAATGTGAGAATGTGTTAATTATGTTAATTGTATGTACGCAATGGAAAAATGTGTGAAGGATGGATTCTGTTATGTGTTTATCACGATTAATCGGTTGTTCGTGGCTTACCTGGTACTCACTTTACCAACGCTGGATGTAAATTCATGCAAATAAAATAAACATCTACAATTTCGATTAGTTCAGGCGATCTGAAGTAACTATAAATCAGTTTCATTTAATATATATACTTTTTTTTTTTAAAACCGACACACAATAAGCACTATCGCAAGACGTAGATGTTTTCCTTTAAAAAATGCACCTTTAAAATCCTCTTAATTACCAACTTTGACAGAAGGCAGCTCATACCTAATCGGCCATAATGCCTTAAGTTAACAACAGTTAGATGGTGAAGTCAAATCCGTGAACTGTGAATATGGTGGAGGTTTTATCTGTCGTTGAACATTCCTGTTGTGTATCTGTGGCTTGAATCGAGGGTCTGACAGTATCTTTAACTTAAGTCTGACTCATACCTCTTGTCGGTATTCCTTGTTTATAACTCTGGTTTGAATATCAGGTGGTCACCCTGGTTTGCACATGGTTTTATATCTCTGTTAGGTATCCCTGGTTGGTAACCTTAATTTTTAATTCTTTTTGGTACATCTTGTCGGTAGTTCTGGTTTGAATCTCGTGTCATTACCGTGCTCAGTAACATGGTTTTGTAACTATGTTTGGTACTCTTTGTCGGTAGCCTTAATTTGTACGTCTTATTTGTTTGGTTTGTATTCTTGATTGGCACCGCTGGTCGGTAACCTTAATTTGCATATCTGAATGGTACCCCAGGTCGACATTCCTGGTTTGTACCCCTGGTCGGTAGCCTTAATTTGATATCTGGTTGGTACTCAAGGTGGGTATTGCTAGTTTGTATCCCTGGTATGTACCCCTGGTCGGTAACATTAATTTGTATATCTGGAGGGAAAATGTCCACTTCGCCACTAGTAACAAACCCGATAGGATAAAAATAAGACGCAATGCAAAAACAGAACCCTCAGATCGACTCGTTTCTCTTCTTAGCCCTGGGAGCACCAGGACAACAAGGAGCTTCCTCCATACCGTCCATTAGGTTGGCACCTCTGGATATATCTCTGATTGGAACCTTTGGCGAGTACCTCTTACTGGAACATATGACTGGTATTTCTGGTTGATACTTTTGTTGATTCTTCTGGTCGTAATTATTGTTGGTACTCATGATTGGTACCTGTGATTCATAATTCTGGTTAGTGCTTCTTGCTGGTGTCCCTGGTTGGTATGCCTGATTGCTACTGATAAGTCACCACACAAGGAAGAGACGGCCGTGCAAAAAGCAAAGCATTTATTAATTGCGCATTTTGCGTGAACATTCCCAATAATGGGGGCTTATTTAAATACTTGTTACACGAGTGTGAAACCCAGTAAAATCGGGATAGCTTTTTGTTGTTTTTTCCCCGCTCGTATATTGTATGCCCCCGGAGAGGAGCTACGCCCGGATATTACCCCCTGCCCCCATACAGAAAAGGGCAACTTCTGCACTTTATCCCTCGCTGACACAAGCACCCAGGCCTTGAATAGTTTTTAGTCTGATTTTTTAAAGACATATCCGTAATATTTAAACTTCAGGTAACCCCTTACTTTGTTTTGAACATGTAGAAGAAAACAACGATTATCGTTTGTAAGGGGAGGCCAGTATCCTTCACCTGAAATAATGTTGGATCTTCACCCTATCCCATATGTGTAATGTTCATCAGTTATTTTACCCTTTGTACCGGTCACTTAAGTGTTAGATGACTTCAACATCATCCATCCCTCCGCCGTTCTGTCTTTCCGTCCCACACTCGTTGTGAGCATGATAGCATTAAAGGAAATTAACCAATTGACTTCAATCTTGGTCGTGGGATTTTTCATGTGGCAGATGGGATTGTATCCACTTAACTATGGCAACTATATGACTATCATTTATATAATGTAAACCCTACAACTTTAAGAAAATTCACGATTTGATACGTTAAGACAACAGACTGGATTGCATTCAACCAAATACATGGCAACATTATGGTCGCCATTGCAGTTTATGTGATATTATCTTGTATGTTACCATTTTACTGCCTGTTTATGTTGTGATTTTAGACAATCACTTTTTTAACAAAAAATTTCGTAGCTGTATCGTTATCTAAAAAAAATATTATAGAAAAGGTGATCAATGGGGACTCGCTAACCACTATACCACAGTGCGGTTCATAAATAATTACATACGATTTTGTCGAGAATTCGAACGAAAATGAAGAAAATTGTAAAAAAAAAAAACAACAAGTATACGCTTCTATTAAATGGACCACCGTAAAAATGCAAATTCCTGATCGGTCAAGCCCTTGGATGATCACGGGTTTTTCTTGGCCTAACCTGGCTTTATATACAACGTCAAAATGACGTCATATTATCGACATTATTTATTGTGATATCAGGAATTGATACATTTTGTTACATACACTCTTTGAAATAATGGTTCTTTGATGGAACCGTCTGTGTGGAACCATAAGGGCGAAAACGGTTCTTCAATACAAGAAAAGCACAAATACTTGCAACAGTTGCTGTGTTGCTGAGTTCCATACAGAACCAAAAGGGCTCCACCAGATCCATTTCAGAGGAACCTTAAAGGGTTACATAAGAGTCATATTTTTCTAAGAGTTTAAGTGGAACAGACCTACTCAGGCTCATATGACTTTTGTATGTTGTCCCCATTCACTGACTTTTAAAATAAATCAAATGTGACAGATATAAATATCCCTTACTCGCTACCATATTTGTCCACTATCAAGAGAATTTCCTTAAAGAGCATAAACTATCCGACTCAACTCTACCCGCCTTTTGTATCAGTATCAACATTCATCAACTCGAACAAAAGAACAAACTGTCATATGTTGCATTACGGGTAAGTGATGGTCATTCTCTAAAAATCAAATCCGAAGGACCTAACGGTTATGCAATAATTATTGCATTAAGGGTGATATTTCCTACTCTCACAGCAATACTGTTTGCATTAAGGGATTTTATTGCATTACTGGCCTCAATCGGCCAAGAAATAGTTTAGGTTGAATGATCCCAACTCGCATACATCAAGGAGTACTTATGATATTTTGGCTTTTCTCGATTATTTTGACATAAAACCTATAGCATGTAACAACACCTTTAAAATAAATCTTCAATGTTATTTTAAGTTAATTGGGTTAATTTCTTAATTCTGAATTGGGGTAGACCAGTCAAAGCCATCGATGCCTGTCAGTCTGTCTGTCTTTATGCAGTTACTGAGTAAATCGCTATGTGAGGTAATAAAACTCAGTGGTTAAAAGTAGCCGATATTTGCGTTACATTTTCTTTCTATCACTTAAACAGTACTGTTTCCCCCTAAACAGCGGTTTATACGGCCTTCCAACAGAAAGTTTTACAGATAAACTCTGAAACTAGACAGGTTTTCGTGTTCTTTACCAGCCAGAGCCTGCGATCGTGGCATAGTTTAGCGTATGCGCTTAATAATCCTTTTTCGAGTCACCAAGCCCTCTGGCTAAGGGGCAGTTGGATTAAATAGTAGTAATGCTGTGTTTACTTAGCACTGGAGGAAGATTAACCTTCGAAAATTATGAAAACATAATGGTGGTTTTTACGAGGTTTTCTGTCGGTTTTCCACCGTAATTAGACAAGAAACCTTGAGAAGTGGACAATCCGTCGTCATATTAGTGAAATACCCTTCAGTACGCATTAAAAATCCCAATCAAACAAAACAAAATCTTTACCTGCTTAACGGAAAGGGACTCAAACAGTTTGAAGATTACTGAAACACCCGTGATGGCGTGTTGTAATGTCTGACCATGACGATAATTTCTATAGAATAGGAATTATCCTAACCAATTGCATCCAGCAACATTTCCTTAGACGTGACCCATTGTGGTTGATTATGATACAACCTCACATCTGATTTGCTCAAACGCATTACACTCAGTTGACCTACAATTATTTAAGAAAAAAAGGCAAATACGTGGCGAGGAACGAAAAAAAGATAATAGCTATTAGAAGAGTATAAACACTGTTTGCTTTTGTGACGGACTGACAACTAGAAAAGCTAGCTAGAATTGTGAATGAATAATTTAACACGCGCATCGAGATGTTGTGATACACATTCTTCAGAAAGTATTGACCATATGCAAGCCGTCTATAAATATTTAACAGAACTGTTCAAGTCGAAGGCCCAAGAATGCGCTTTCATGTCAATATTTTACAAGAAAAGACACGTGTAACGATAAACGAAAAGCCCGATATCATAAATCGTTTTGTCTCGGAGAATTGTATTAACATGATAACGTTTGAACCGTATCGCTTTTGCATTATTATCTTAACTCCCGAAGACAATGTTACTGCGTAGTGGTAGTTCTTAGTGTCCAATATGTATGGCTTTAGAAACAACAGGAATATTGGTTGATTACAATGGCTATCAATGAAATTATGAAATTGGCAATGTTTTATTACTGCTCATCTCTACCGGTATTTGTAAGTTACCTAACATTTGGGGATTATAACAAAAAGAATGTAAACAACAACAAACAATTAACCCCTAAAATGTTCAGTTGCATAATAAAAGCATATTATATTAAACTTTTTTTCCCTACCATTTTATTAATAAATAATAACAAATAAAAGAAAGCATACGCTCTGATGGTAAGAAAATAGGACATATAAAACTAAGATTCACGTTTGAAGTAGAATTTTAACTTCCCGAATGACAGACTCATCAGAACAAAAAAAAGTATTTATCCAACCGGATGTTTTCGCCAGAAACGGAACTTTTAAAAACGGTAATATTACCTGAAATATCACATATCAAGTGACGTGACTTATAGGCCCAATTCACTATGGATCGGTGAATATGTGTCACGGTGACCACATGGCCTTCTCAATCCAAACCACCAAAACCAACACAAACAAGAAAGAAACAATTGGCCGGTGGTAATCGCTTGACAGTAGAATTACAACGGTTCACAAATGAATTTTCGCAAATAGCATCCATTATTTACTCTCCCGAAAAAGAAGCGCAACATCACAAAAGAAAAATGTATAACTAGAATTCTTTCAAAAATTTGCGTGATTGAAACATAACAACATTATCATGTTATAATATAAATGTCCGATAATTGAATTTAAGCACCTGATAGTGACTTTTGATCAAACGTGACATTTGGGTCAGTCTTTGTGTAACGCTGCACGAAGAAGGCGTAGGGAAAACTTAGGGCAGTTGCACGTGCGAATCATGCCCAATCATTAAGTGAGTTTAATGGGTATAAAAGAAACAGCAGTTCAATTGAATTCAGTTGTTAAATTGTTTCTCCAGCCTGCTACGATATGCCAAGACTAGACGCAGCTGCCTGGAACATCGTCATTGGTCCTATCCTGGCCGGTGAATCACAGAATGAAGTCGCTAGACTTTATCATGTCCACCGGAGCACGATTTCCAGACTCTTCCAACGGTACCATCAATCTGGTTCAAGCTGACCGTCAACGTTTTGGTCGACCTAGGCTCACAGCAGCATCCCAAGATCGCTGCATTCGGTTACTTCATCTGAGAAAGCGGGCCATAGCAACAGCAACAGAAACCGTATCAATTGTCCCAGATCGGCACAGATAGCCAGAAACCGTCTCCGTCAAAACGACTTACGTGCGAAACGTCCTTACTTTGGCGTAGTACTGAGACAACACCGACGTGCACGGGTCCGATGGTGCAACAGATATAGTGACTGGAACCTGCGAAACTGGAGGCGAGTCTGGTTTAGCGAGGAATCCATATTCAAGCTGCAAAGAAGTGATGGTCGTACACGTGTCTACAGACGCCGGAATGAGAGATTCGTAAGGAACTGCGTCCTTGAGGTCGACAATTTCATCGGAGGAAGTGTGAGAATGTGGGGTGCCATATCCTGCGCCCGACTCAACTGGTGCACATCTCTGACAACGTTAACGCCGCTCGATACAGAGATGAGGTTTTGACAACACACATGCTGACCATAATGGACCTCCGTATATAAGTTTTTCAGCACGACAACGCTCGACCGCACACAACTCGTGCTATTGTTGAGTTTCTGAATAACCAGAGCGTAACAGTGTTGCCCTGGCCGTCCAAATCACCAGATTTGAACCCAATAGAACATTTGTGGGATGATTTGGATAGAC
>JARFOD010000001.1:189158-201209 GCA_031763545.1 Mopalia muscosa | reverse complement strand
GAAATAACCTCTATATCCCTTGAAAGGTTACCATTAAATATGGCATCGACTTATCGTTTCTTCATTTTATAAAATAAACCAAAAATCTGGAATAATAAAAAAAAATAACAAAAAAAAAAATAAAAATAAAATTTAAAAAAATAAGTATTTCACTTATTTAAAATAAACTTTTATTTAAGACATGTAAAAAAAATTTTGTTTTAAAAATCAAGTACCAGGAAAGCTGCTAAATGTGTGGAAGTCATGTCTGGTGGAATGAATTTGTAAAGTTCAGATCTCTCATTTATTTTTTGTTGCGAGAGCTTCATGTTAACCTGGCGCTGTCGGTGTTTGTGTTGTCATTGTATTGCATCTTTGGATTGTCCTGTCTTGTCTTTGTGATTTTCTTACCACATTGGGCTGGCAAATCACCATTTCAGTGAAATAACATAGCCTACAGAGTATAAAATAATACCCCAATCAAATGAAAATAAACAAATATTTTTTGTCAGTGACTTTGCAAAAACTGCTACCTTTGTCAATATGTTATTTGGTTATACTCAACAGGCTACAGAGTTACAGGAAAGGCTGTCCTTCTTGGAGGTGGAGGCCGAGAATGCCAGAACACAACTAGAGGCCATGCAGTCCACTCGACCAAAAACAGCCCGCCCCAAAACACCTGCACGCCCCAAAACACCCGCTGCTCCAGTGAGTTTTTATAGTGACTGTTACAATATAAGACTGTGAAAATTAAGGGTAATAGTTCATCCAAGAACCACCAATGGTTTTAAGAAATTTATCTATGGTTTTAAACAGCTCTTTAAATTAATTTATTCAGTCATATAACTTGACTTCATTCTATTTACCGGAGTTAAATAACTTTTTCATCTTATCTTATTCTGTAACTCAGTCAAGTAACTTGTTTATTTATTTTCTTTGAGTTACACACTTAAACAACTATTTTTATTATTTTTACTCTGTCAAACAAAGTGTTTATTTTATTAGTCCACTGTGTCCCTATTATTATTATTAGTCAGCCTGTGTATCTGTAAAGAATACAGTTTTACCCATTTTGTTTATTTATTGCAAAGTGGCAACCATAAAGACTTGAAAATAAGAAAGAGTCTGACAGTTTTTCCTAGGCATTGGGGGAAGTGTATTACACTGTGTCTTGTTATCCGAGTCAAACATCTTGTCTATATACTTTTATTCAGGAACCAGCCGAGCAGTTGGTTACACCAGAGGATTTAGAAATCGTTAACAACTCAGCTAAATTACTCCATAAATCCTTCATAAATCTGAAGATGGACATGGAAAGGTGGATGAAGGACACGAAAGGCTCTGTTCAACAGGTAAGAAAAATTACCACCTTTTACACCAACAACATTTGGATGAACATTTAAAACAACAACAACAAAGTGTAGGCTCACCAGTTTATTAGGAAATGATGGCAAACACCATAAAATATTGATTTACTATGGCCGTTGCTGTAAATCTCATTTCACCGCCATTGTATTATTTGGTTTGTTTAAATCTGTGAAGTGAATTTATATTTTAAAAATTTCTGATGAATTTCACTGCATTCTTTGTGGGGTTTTTTTAGGCAAATACAGCTGCGATTAAGCTAGGAGAAATGGGGTCTATGAAGTCTACTGAGTTGGAGGATGTCAGAGCTTTATATCGACGGGAAGCTCTCCAAAGAAAACTATTATATAATCAGGTGCAGTTGTGTTTTCAAACAACTAATTTTAGACGTAATTAACAAAGCTATCACTATGCGCAACTTTGTGATTATTATAAGAAGTATATATTCAAATATAACAGAACAAAACTAAAGATGCATGTCTAAATTTAATGACATAAATGTAACAATGCAAATAAAATGTTCTAGTTTTTTTGCCCATTAAAATGTTTTCCCTGTGTTTTGTTTTTTACACTTGGCCATTAAACACAACTTGGTAATCTGATTTTAATATTATTTGTAGCTGCAAGAGTTAAGGGGGAATATCCGAGTGTTTTGTCGTTGTCGCTATGACAACCGTTCAAAATGTTGTCTCACGTTCCCGACGACAGAAGATTTAGTGGCACAGAATCCTGCTGGTGGAAAAAAATACTTCTCCTTTGACAGAGTTTTCTCCCCTGAAACAACACAAGATCAAGTAAGTACAGAGCTAGTTAATCAGCTGTAAACTAATTTATCAGACTGCCGTTATTCTTGTTGACAGAGCTCATAAAACACATTGATTCAGAAATTGTAATGTTTAAGAAGATTAAAGTCAGCCATTAGTTATCAAAGTTTTTAACAACTGATACATATTCTGCATATTCTTGACTATATGAACCTTCTTTTGTCCCCATATGCATAATCTGTTTTCTCACTAAAAACAAGAATCCAAACAAATTTTGCTTTGCCAACTGTGATTGACCCAAAGTAATGCTGTTTTCCCATTAGTGGATAATCTGGTTGATCTTTGTGTGATTTGGCCCAAAATTTCTGTAATTTATTTCTGTGTATTGCAGCAAATGGTTCAACATGTGATCTTGCCCAAAAATCAAATTAAATTTTCTTGTATTTGGGCTCGTTTGTTTTCTTTTTAATTTTTGGCATTTAATTAAAAGCTCTGAAACTGACCTTCTATTTGACCTGTGTCAGGTGTTTGAGGATACTCTGCCCGTGGTGACGTCATGCGTGGATGGATATAATGTGTGTATAATGGCCTACGGTCAAACTGGGTCCGGGAAAACCTTTACGATGATGGGTCCAGAAAAGGACCCTGGTGTTAATATCAGGTACATAACATTCAATTTACAAAATAATTAAGAAAGCATTACCTTTAGTTTGTTAGGAAAGGACCCTGGTGTTAATATCAGGTACATAACATTCAAGTTACAAAATAATTCAGTAGCCATCACCTTTAGTTTGCTAGAAAAAACCCTGGTATTAATATCAGGTACATAACATTCAAGTTACAAAATAATTCGGTAGCCATTACCTTTTAAAAAAAATATTTCATTTCGGAATCCTCCAATCTGATTTTTATCATCTGAACAAAAGGATATTTAATAGGTGTGTATATATTGAGGAGAATTCCATCATGTCTTAATCAACATACTGGCTACTGAAATCAGAACTTTGGAAATTATTGCTATTCAAAGAGCTGAGGATTATTAGAACAGATAATATGATGAAGACTTTAATATGCAAATTTTACATGTCGTTCAAATTACTAGTTACTAGTTAAGATCTGAAACCAGTTGAAAGTTGTGCATAAATGTAGCTTACATTTCATATAGAGTATTTACCTATAGACCACCATAGATTAAGTACTGGATGCGGTAAACTTCTGTTAAATCAAGCTGTATTAGTTTGATATGTCGCCTTTTCTTTTGTCCCGGTGCTGTTAGAGCTAAGTGGTACAGAAAGCCGATATGTTCGTGGCATCCTGTATTGTACTGTGATTGTTTTTTGTGAGTGGCATTGGGTGGTTTACTTCACCCATTGAGCTGGCATGTGACGCCATCAATCTTGAGTATGGGGTAAAATCGCAGTCAAACAAACAAACCTACGTGCTTGAGTTCAAAGTTCATGTTTATCGCTAAACAGATGAGGGTTCCAATCATCAACATGATAATTCTGTGGATGTAATATTACAAAGAATTCAACATATGTAAAACAAAGGTAAATGTGGTAAAACATCTTGTCATAAATGACCACTATAATATACAGTAACTTCGAATTGAATCTTTTGATTTCAGAGCTGTCAAGGAGTTGTTGACAATCTGTCAAAGTAGGGAAGAAACTATGACGTATACTCTAACTGTGAGTTACTCTCTATCCTCTGCTCAATTTTCATTGAAAAAGAAAATTCTCTCTGACATATCACTCCACCCTGTTAGGGAAATAACTTTAAGTACCATGGTAAACACCAATCAAGCAAACAAACTCTTAAATTAATTCACTGAATTTAGACTTAAGAACTGTATTGATTTTCTTATTCTATTCTCATAAATATTTCAATTCAAAGTTTTGGTTTATGAATTATGTTACATGCACATTTGAAGCATCTGTATCTTATTCATTCTTTATATGATCATTCAATAAAATTAAGATTTTAAGATTTTATTTTTTTCAACACAAATTTTAGTTGGCTTTAACTTTATCAGTAACTACAGAAACTGTCCCCACTTAACATCCCAAAAGGGATCTCAGCTGGTGATGAATTGCTTATGCTTTTTTATCTAATTACCTTAAATGTCTCCAATAGTCCAATATATTGTTAATAAATTTTCATTTGTTTTAAGTCATTTATATTCCCTCCTTGAATTCATTCCTTTTTAAAATTTTATATAATTAAATTTTTTTTTTAAATTTGTTACCTTTCAAAAGATGTTAGTTTTAATGTTTGTACGTGTCTGATGATATTTGACAGGTGTCAATGATTGAGATCTACAACGAATCAATCCAGGACTTGCTGTCTAAAGACGTGAAAACCCTGGAGTTAAAGGCCCAGGGTAACAAGATAGAGTTGCCTGGAATTAAACTGATGGCTGTGAAAACTGTGGATGACATCAAAGATATCATGGCATTAGGGGATAAAAACAGATCGGTAGCTTCTACAAAGATGAACTCTACAAGGTACAATCAATGTTAACAGTAATAGACTAAACTTTGACACAAGGCCAAACACTTTTGGTAATTTTTAAAATGTTTATGGGTAAATACCTTTATTTACTGGTTTCTTGACTTTTATAGCTTTCAAAACAAAGCACTCATTTTTATGAAACAGTTTTGTTTTTATGTGTAGAAAGAAAATCAAACTAATAGTTTTTGTACCATAACAATGCAATATCCTGTACCATTTCCTTTTCCCAAACTTATGTTATTTTATTAATAGAAAGTTAGATATTAAAATACTGTTTAATTAGGATTTCTTTACAACTGATTTTGTGTAATCTTTATTATTATTTTTTTTTATCGATTGCTGTTTTCTCTTTTCAGTTCTCGTTCTCACCTGCTACTGATGTTAAACGTTGAAGGTCATGACAAGGTCACAGGGTCAATGTCACATGGGAAACTGACCTTGTGTGATTTAGCAGGCTCTGAAAGAATTTCAAAAACTGAGGCAGAAGGACAACGATTGGTTGAGGCAGCTGCCATTAATAAATCTCTATCAGCTTTGGGACAGGTAAAGTCACTTTTACCATTAAGGCTGTATTCCAATTCTATATGAAATTATATCTGTTTTGCCTTATATCAGTATATAATTTCTTACAGATTCTTCTTTTTACTAAAATTAAGATTTCTGAACTAAGAGGTGTTAGTGTTATAGTAATAATAATATACTTTATTTAACGAGGAGGTTCAATTGGTACAAAAAACCAATCTTCCTTGAGCCCCTCAAACACACACACACTTTCACACATACACAAATACATAACGTAAAGAAGAAAGAAAAATATATATATATATAAATATATATATATAAAAAAAATACAAAAATTTAAAAAAAGTAATAATAATAAAAATAGTAATAAAAAACTATAATCATTATACCAATCGAATAAAAGTATGGAGATTGTGAACAATCCAGTACTAGAGGAAGATAAACTTTCCAATACAACAAAATAATTCATATTTTATGGTTGTGCCATCATCAATAACTGTTGGAATACACTTCAATCATATCATTATGCACGAACAATCAATCAGACAGTGTGCATGTATACAGACATGTATTCATCAATATTTTGTGTCCTTTTCTTGCCTTATATCTGGTCTGTGTGGGTTTTTTTTTACCACTGATGTCTGTTAGCAAACTGTCTTATACAGGAAATAACATTTAAACAAAAAAGCTTAATCATTTCAGTCAAAATACTAAAGATTTTCATTTCAATGTTTAATTTTGACTCACTCCACCTAGTGCTCATAAGATTAAAGTAGCGATAAACATTTGACCTGAGATTTAGCTAATTAAATAATGATGAATTATCGTGGGTCAAACTGATAAGCCTTATGACAAAATAACAAGTTAAAAACCTCAGATTTACTCCAGCGACAGTTAAGTGAAATACCCTTTGGGTATCAAATCTATATCATCAATCACTGGGTCATTCCCATGATCAATTGTCTCATTGATAGATCAATCATTGTGTATCAAGCCAATGAATAGATACCATCAATAGTTGATCCTTAACATGATAAATCAATAAATAAGAAAATAAGAAAACTTTGCTTTCTTTCAGACCTGTAGAGAACAAAGTACGGTGTTTGAACGGGTCTCGGGATTTGTTACCTGATGGAAGACAGATCTACTCTATAGAACTTACCTACAAATTCACACAGGTAAGTCATTTGGGGAATCCCTAGCAGTCATTGGTGTGATGTTGTGAGTCTTAACAAATTGCCTTCTTGCTAGCAATTCTGTGTTTACTCAGCATTGGAGGAAGACACTTTATGCACATTTTACAAACACTTCATAACTTATGGGCCGTGGCTAAGAGGTAGCATGTTCACTTACTAAACTAAACATGCTTCGATATACCATTCACGGGATCGAGTCCGCCAGTCGACCAACAGGTATATGAGCGAGCTACATGTTGGGATCCAGCGATCGCAGGGTTGGTTTTTACGAGGTTTCTGCTGGGTTTCTACCGTACTACAGTTAGGTGCAGTGTGAAGTCGTCATATAAGTGAAATACCCTCCCTCATGATGTTAAACCCCAATCAAACAAACAAATCATATTTTATGGTTGTACTACTCTCAAATGTTGTTGGTACATGTATAACTCGCTGCATATAAGTGAAATACTCTTGAGCATCACATAAAACACCAATCAGCAAATCAATCATAACACTTAAATGTGTTTCTGGCTTGAGTATTCTGAGATCTGCCTGTGGGCTAGTGCTCTTTGAGAAAAAGGACAACGCAAAGTCCTCTGGTTGTGTTTTCGCAAACTGTAAATTCTTTAAATGAATTGAGTCACTTTATTCTCCTGTATCTCATCATTGTCTATTGCTCGGGGCTCATAGAGTGGTATCTTTCACCTTTAGAGATGACAGGTAGTATTTGAGCATTGGAGGAATATTAATCTTCCAACAGAGGAAAAAACAAAAACATTACAGTTTACAGTTATATTAGTGTGACAATAACTATTAGATAGCATGCCATCATATGAGTGAAATAGCCATGAGCAGAGCAATTTAAAAACGAATTCAATAAAATTTCCATACATTAGCACAGCAATTGAAAACCAATTTAAAAATATTTCCATAAATTTTCCATTTTATATGAAATTACAAGTAGTTACCTGGGGTTTCAAAATGAAGATTTACGCCTTATGTTTGCAGGCAAAAGCAGGGGAGATAACTCCAGACGTGTCTCTGCTCAGTGACTTGTTATATGAATCAGAATATGAGAGTCAGCTGTGGATGATGTATGACTCTAACAAACAATTGGTGCTATCAGGCGATGCCTACCCACATCAGGTAAGGGCCAAGAAATTAAAGACTTGTTTAACATGGGATGACAGTTTATTATAGGCTGAAAGCTTCTTCCATTTCTCCGCCCATTTCATCCCATTGTAGCCACTATGCTTTTCGACCCAGTGCAAGAGGAAATATTCATACAATGCAACTGAGTGACAAATATTAAAAACACACCTTACTCTTATC
This sequence comes from Mopalia muscosa, assembly GCA_031763545.1. Lineage (NCBI taxonomy): Eukaryota > Metazoa > Mollusca > Polyplacophora > Chitonida > Mopaliidae > Mopalia > Mopalia muscosa. The sequence goes on along the minus strand of JARFOD010000001.1, from coordinate 193,558 downwards.
ACATTTGGAATAGTTTCAAAGTGTGAAAACAGTTTACAAATCTCCCCGAATAATTCATGCGGTATCGCTAAATACATCGGCAACTGATGGCAACGGTATTAACAAGGTTTCTTCTCGGTTTTCCACCATAATCAGGCAAGGAACAATGTAAAGTGGACATTCTGTCTTCATATAAGTAAAATACCCTTAAGTATTGAGTATCCCAATCAGACAAACAAACAATCAAAAGCATCATCAATAAAGTCCTTAGCCGGAGCTGTTTTATTAAATCTCTATCACAATTTCAAGCCCCGCAAGGTCTTAACAGAATGTTGGTATTCTAAGGGTGACGTGGAATAGAAGGACGTTATTCGAATCATCACGACAAATGACATAGTCTCTGTGTTGCACGGTGATATGATGCGCTTTCATATGTAACACAGAACAATTGGAAATGATTTGATGAATTGAGACTTATTTAACAGCAGTGAAATATCACTTTTATGCGTGAAAAGCTAGAATCCATATTTCTAGCTAACAAAGTTTTAACATTAGCAAGACAAGCGAGATTGGGTATCCCCTCTTTTAACTTTTTTACCTTGAATAATGTTTAGCTTGTGTCACAAAGGCGCACAGACGGCATTCTCTATCCACCATGAAAACATGATTCTCCGTTAGTCTGATTTCACCTATAAACAGACATGTCATCTTATAGAAAATGGAGCCCACTGTCCTGACCGTTTATACCATGACAATTATTAAAGTTTTTGTTTTAAGTTTTACAATGAAAAATAACTTTCTTTGAGTTTCTGAAAGAAAAGTTGCATAAATATATTTAAAAAAAAGGGTAAATTCAACATTTGCTAATTTTCAGAAACGTAGTTCTAAAGCGGTAAGTTTTTTTTTTCTTAAAGCTTATTTTGGCTGGCCTAATCTTCATTACTATTTTGTAATATGTGGTTGCCATGGCAACATAGGCAACCACAGAGCATTTTAGGCTAACATTATTTTGTATAACAGAACCCCAGAAAAAATGCAGTTTTCTGCACATTTTGTTTCTGTTTACCCCTTTTATAATGCTTTCAGATGTCTTTTAAAGTATCCATCAAATATGTAACAACATGACAATCACCTTTGTCTGTCATATTCTCTGCCCATTCCACCAAATTCAGTATTTTGTCAATACTTTGTTTGTTTGATTGGGGTTTAATGTCGTACCTTAGGTTATTTCACTCATATGATGACGTGCCAGTCCAAGTGCTGATGAAAACCGTCCTGGCATCTGACATCAAAGAAAGACGGAATGAATACAGGATAATACAGTTTCACAGGGTACAATACCAGGCCTTTGCTGTAATCTTTTCCGGCATAACCTCAAATCGGTCTGTTTATAAGATAACCTGAAAATTTGCATTTTCCTCTGGTTTGCTGATTTTTTAAATACATAAATGTGCAAAATATGTCAAAATCAGTAGCAAAATGCAAATTTAGATGTAGACTGCATTCAGCTTCTTGTTGGGCTTAAGCTTGTAGAGCACCAGAGCAACTGGAAGCTTCCTTCAATCACCAAACACATGAGTTTATTAACACAGGAAAACACTTCAGATTGATTTGTAACTTTGGCTTTGTATCTCTTATATACAGCACAGTCCTGTCAGGAACCCGAATTATAGAAAAAAATTAATGAAAGTAATTTTTGTGCTGGTTATAAATTATTATTGAAAGGGCTCTTTATGTCTAGATGTGGAATAAATACCCCGTCTCAAAACAATGTTAGGTGTGCAAGAGTGATTGCATGTCTTAAAATGATTGGCTGTATTAAAAATAGTTTTTGTCATCATTAATCCTGGCGATTGGCAAATATTAATAGTGTTATATTCGTTATTACATTTAGTATGTTAAACATGAATCAACCAGACTTTATATGTGGTCATTGCATAGAATGAGCTCCTGCTGTGGTTTACTTTGTATCTACCTTTTTTCAATCCCGATCCTTACTATATTATAATAACTCTCGTCAAAATCCACAAGTTTCTACTAATTGAGTTTGTTATTTTTTATTACTCACTGCTCCGTTTTATCTCATCGGTGTTGATGCTTTCTTGTGCATAGTTTTCCAGAAAAATGTTGCGAAATAATAAGTGAGGATAAATAGTTCTATCACTTAAGCAGTTGTTTTGAATTGTCGGCCATCTTGCTAATTATCTTTTTTATTTTTACAAGTCTGCAGTCTTTGCTTTACAGAAACTCAAACTCATTGAAATAGTCCTCTCAGTTATCAAGGCTACCTTTTACAAGATTGGTAGCTTGGTTAGTCAGGATATCAGGAAGATGTGGAGAGGCCACTTTCCAAACTCGTGTACAAACGAGTCAGTTTATTGACAAATTGATTTGCTCAGTCACAGCTAGACATTCTTAAACCTTAAAACGGTAAAAAGTCCTCTCAGTCATCAAAGCTATAGGATTTATCTAGTGAAGCTACGTTTTACAAGATTGGTAGCTTGCTTAGTGAAGATATGGGGAACATTTGGAGAGGCCACAGTGGCACTTTCCAGACTCTTGATGTAAAATTTAACGAGGCAGCTGTTTGACAAATCGATGTGCTCAGTCACAGCTAGACAAAAGTTAACCATAAAAATGTTTGATGGTTAGATGGGGCTTCCTGTTGCTCTAGTAACAACTTTGTGGCAACAAACTATTTTGTTGCATGCTTAGGTATTATTCTTCCATTTTTTTTTTTGTCAAGTGCAAAAAAACACCCCATAAAAACAAACACCCCATAAAAACAAACATCTCCAATTTAGAATAGATGCCTTTATAGTGTGGTTGGTGGTGTAGTGTTATAATGTACAGACCATTTTACAGTGGTAAGAGAGAATTAAGAATGCTTTTTTAATGTCTTGAAAATGCCAAAATTTCAGGGTCATGAAATACCTGGCCTTCAAATAAGTGAAAAAACCTTAAACACAAATCAATCAATTAATAAATTAATCCTGAAAAATACTGAAAATACTTAAAAATAATTTTGTCAATAGCTGGGTTTTAATATTATTTATACAAATTTAATTTGTTTATTTCAGTATTCTGGCAAAATTGAAAAGGGTGATTACACGATTGTGCTACAAGTCCGACATGAAAAGAGAGAACTGTTAGAAAAACTCAAGGATATGGTCCTTCTGCTCCACCATAAGTTACCCAGTACGATTAACCTGGACGTTTATGCCTCTTGGTCTAACGCTCTGAGTGGAGGGAAGAAACTGTCCGCTCTCAATATGCACAAAGGAACCACTTACCCTATGTTTATTGCGCCACTACCAGAAGATAAGTAAGTACAAGGGAAAATTTGTTTTGTTTTATTTCAAAGTATAAGAAAATTAGTGCATTATTTTTTTTTTTTTTTGAAAATCATGCAAGAATTTTTTAAAGAGAATTTTAAAAGTATCTCAATAATCTCTTTAAGAAAATTAAAACATTAATTTTGTAAAATATGCCAACACTTTGTGTAAGTCTCCGAACCCAAAACATAAAATGTAGTCAACGTGACATTTATGTTAATACACCCATTCGAAATCCTCAGGGGAGTGTTTTGACTAGAGACAGAAATGGCAATATGGCACAGCGAAGTGTATAGTGGACAGTCTGCCTCATATAAGAGAAATACCCTTGAGAATGATGTTAAAAAATGTCAAAGATAAAGTGGATTTATTGAGGTCTCGGGATTGTCCATTTTGGGCCTTGATTTTAGCCAGTGATGCCTATGGTGATTTCTGTCACACAATAATCTGACATACTGTAATAATAGTCTTAAAAAACTGTTAGAGCGGAGGTAAACCCCTTATCAACGAAAAAAAATTCAGGAGTGTGTGGGAATCAACCAACGAGAGAGAGCGGAGGTAAACCCCTTATCAACGAAAAAAAATTCAGGAGTGTGTGGGAATCAACCAACGAGAGAAATTTGATGGTATATTATGTGTTTTTTTTCTTCTTCAGATTACCCAAAGCCTCCTCGGCAGGATATTATCTCTCAGGTTCTATGACGTTATTAAAGGAAGACCCTGCTAAAAAAGCTGTAAGTTTGAATTTCTTGTTGTACATTTGTTGGATCATTATCCCTTTTGATCTAAATTCTAACTTTTGTGAGAAAGATACCCCAAGACATTAAACACCAAGCCTGCTATAAAGGCCAGTTGTGTTGTAATATATTTGTGCTTCCCAGTCTAGTGGGAGGTAGCACAATGTATAGGTCTAATTCCTCCATCTTAGCCCTACGTCCCGCCTATCTAAACCCATGGTGAAAGTTGAAAATCGATAGGCCTCTATGGCCGGCCTCAAAAAAACTGTTTCTGTTTTTTTTCTGATTTTTTCTAGATACACTGAAACCATTGAGTAGTATTTTACCTACTTGCAATATTTCTTTTTTG
>JARFOD010000001.1:175465-189058 GCA_031763545.1 Mopalia muscosa | reverse complement strand
GAAGGAAACCACCCTCGACACTACTGGCAACAAACAAAGACAGGACCAGACAATAACAGGATCTTCTAAACTCAAGTTAATTTAAAATACATTAACATTTCAAGCATTTAAAATTTTATGGTGAGAAATACAGTAAATGTTTAGGATTTCATTTCTGCCTGGCCAAGAAAAAAACCCTTAGTTTTTAGGAGTTTTTTTTACCATTTTGTGTATTTTTGTGTTACAGCATAGCACAAAATATTAATTTCTTTATGTATTTTGATGGCCTATTGGTTTATTTATTATAAACATGTGTACAATATACATCAGGCAGGTCTGTGTAGGATACAGAAATACTAAAAGATTCATACACTTATAAAATAACATTGCAAAAGCATTTCACCTTTTAAATCAATCATTAAGCTAGCTTTTTTAAAATCCCTGATTTCTGTATCTCCTAGCAAACACACTGTTCCGTCAATCTTTCTTTCATTCTTCTAACACATGTATGTAGACAAAAAATAAGACAACTTACCTGCAAAATTTCCATCATGGTTTCAAGTCTTTTGTGACAGTCAGTATGTTCTGAAATAAATTATTAATTATATTTTTCAGCAATTTGTGTGTTTGCCTGGGGCTTTATGCGTACTCAAGGGTTTTTCACTTATATGGTGACAAAGTGCTCATTTCACACCGTTCTTTGTACAGTGGAAAACAAGGAGGAAATTTTGTAAACCAACTTCAGTATACAAAATTGAAATTGTAAACAAGTAAACCTTCAGAGTGACTGAAGAAAACAAACTTTGACAGATACAGCTAATTTATATTATTTATCAGGTGATTTACAAAATTCTGTGATTTATGTTCAATGCTGCACACCTTTCAATAAAGGACAAAAGCAATGTGCAATTTTCAAAAGTGTAAGTTAAATAGTTACCATGATAGATATGCAGGGTTAAATTTAACAGCAAATTTCCATAATTTTGGCAAGAATTTGCAACAAAATATTATGATTTCTTTCCTCAATGGAGAATCAGCAGGAGCAGAAAGCAGCATGCAATTTTGAAGATAGTAGTCATGATAGATAGGACAGGGCACAAATCAATTTTATTTGATAGACAGATAATTTACAGAATTATTGCACGAATTTGAAACCAAACATTTTTTCCTGAGTTATAAATCAGCAGAAGAAGAATGCAGTGTGCAAATCTCACATGTAAAGTAATTAGTACCCAAAATACAGCCTGGACAAACTTTTCCGACAGACATACAGATATCTGGACAACAAAGCCAAAGTCTATATCCCTCATCTTATTAAACGGGAGGCATAATAGCCTAATGAGGCAAATAATATAATATTACCTAATTTGAAGTCAGTGGGCGGCGACATCTTACTCAAATACAACTCAAAATTAGACTGCAGACTTTCAAAAGCTGACAACAAAATCCTACAGATACGATGGTGAACTTTACATGCGTCTTGTAACCTGGACTTCTGAAAAAACTTTGAGGCTGTCTGTAAAGAATAAAAGACTTTATTTTAAGTCTGAATTTCTGCAATTACTCATCATATGGTGTTAGAGGTCTGTTTATTTAATTTGTTCATCACGCCTTTCATTGGTAGGTAGATTAATTATTATTGGATTCTTTGAGTGTTTGTTTTATTGATTGATTGATGCCAAACACTTTATCTACAATAGTAAATAGCCACACTTAAATAATCATAAAATGTTAAAGTTTTCTGCTAGACACTCAAAATAGTAAACATCAATTTTTGTAAAAAATATTTAAAATTTTTCATTGGCAAAATAGTAAATTAGCTAATATATGGTATTAAATAACAATATAGTGTATACTGCTACATACACAGAATCATAGTGCTGTGTTAATTAACCTTCAGAACATACCCCAGAGAGTGGCCGGTTTCCGAAATAGATAGTTTCCAATGTGGACTGTTCCACACCCCTACCAGATGTGGGGCGTCGGTTTGGCATGCTGAATAACATAGACAATTGTCATGAATAAATTTTTAAAACAGAATTGTTAAATAACAAACTAGCTGTATTTTTCTTCAGATATTTTCCAGGCGAACCAAAAAAATTAAGTCACAAGACAAGATATTTATGTTAAAGCCCGGAGTAAAAACAAAAACCCAGAAATTAGCACCATATGAAAGCTGACTGGTACCATGGCTGCAGGCCCTTCACTTATACATGTTTGACAACCAATTGTGCCCTTCGCATTGCTCCTTGTCTTATTCATTGGAAAACAGGAAGGATTTGTTTGTTTGTTAGTTCGATTAGTGTTTAACATCGTACTGAAGGGTATTTCACTTATATGACAACGGATTGTCCACTTCGAATTGCTCCTTGCCTTATTACCTTGGAGAACAGGAAGGAAACCTCATAAAAACCACCCCTGCGACTGCTGGAACCAAATCTTGTGACTCACTCATATACTTGAGGGTCCTATGAACTGTACATTTAAGTAGGCTCAGAAAGCGCACTCGCTAACCAGTAATCCACGGCCATGGGCCCCATAGCACCATGAGAACAGAGCAACAATTTTTAACAATTTTGATATTTACTGGGCAACCCATTTGTGTCAAAACATCAACACAATTTGTTAAGTTATTATTTAGTTAATATAGATGATACTTAATCCAATGATGGGTCCATTGATTAATTGGGTTCAGTAACAGCATCATGCATGCTCAGGATTATTTCCCTTAAATTCTGCTGAGATGAAGATGATCTGCTGCAGTGCCAAAACAGAGCCAGAGTGACCCTAATACAATTATAATACAACAATGCTGTGTTTATTAGGACTGTATTTTGTATTGATATTATTTAGACCATACCTGATATAAGGCTGATGAAGAGCTATCAATGTAGCATGGATTGTGACCTCGGTACAACACAGGTGAAAGTAATCAAACATGACAGGTACATGGTGATGAAGGCCTTTCGTGGGTGTAAAGTGGACTAACAACACACGCTGACTCACACACTCCAGCTTATCAGTAACCTGAACACTGCCAACAAAAACAAAACAGAGTGTGAAGTAACACACTAAATGGATACAAGCCATACCTTTTCGAAAAATAAAAATATTTGTGATTGATAAGATTGTTGGATCGATTTAATCATTGATCATTGGTTCATTATTTGATTGATTCATTATTTGATTGATCCAAGCATCAATTGAATGATTGACAGATTGATTAATTGGCTAATGTTTAGCTGTTCAAGTACCCAACCATATCATTTATAAATAGGATAAAAAGGTACCTAAACACCTTAACGTTACACTGACAACCAAAAATGCTGTAGGTTTTTTTCTGTCAGCATAATGCATTCAGCCATTTTGAGCATTTTTGGAGGGAAACCAATATTTGCCGTTAAGAGTATACATTCGAGAAACTAACAAAATTTTACATTTGCTCACTAGATAGGGAAAATGGTCTGGTCAAAGCAATCCAGACTTCCAGCTTATTCCCTCACTCCAACTGTATAAAAAAACTATTAAAGAGGTTCAACTAACCCTTGTTCTTCATCGCTAAACCACAGCTCTACAACAACCTGGAATTCCATGTTCTCCAAACATTCTTCAGCCTACAAAAATAAAACAAACCAATGAAACAGAAAGTTTACAAAGCCCTGGTGTATTTGAAATCATACTGAAATTTCTGTCAAACAAATCTAAGAAGCAGTACTGTCAAGTAACATGGGGTCACCACCTTAAATCTGGGTCCAGATTCATAAACCTCCATAAAGATATTCCCAAATGGGTTTTAAATCCGATTAAAAGTGACTGGATTACAGAGATAATACTATAAACTATCTGTAAAATAAATCCTGTATTTTTCTAACGCTTAGAATTTGTTTTATTCACTTACAAACTAGCGACTTTTCATACAAGTTATTTGAGCTGTGACGTAGGCAGGGGAAACTCCATTCGGAACCATCTGTGCCGGATAATGACGATTCCGTGGCGGATAATGACGACTCCATACCGGAGATACACGAAGAATTGTTGGACAATGAGAAATAACAAAATGGCGGTCAGGTTTCTATAGATACCAGTCACTTGGCGAATTCCCCTGGTGACATCACTCGAAAAATCACAGCTAACTCTTAGTGAAAGTCAGATGTTCAAATCCCTATTTCTCCACATGTACAACGCATTTTTTAATGAAACAAGTTGCAAATCGTTCAGTGAATATTGGACTATTTTTTACGTTTTCTAGGTATGAACCATTTGGGAAGACCTTTAAGGGATTTCATCGGCAATTCAAGGTTAACGCTTGCCGTTACATATCCCTGTGTATTGTAATCCCAGCTCTTATATGCTTTTTCACCAAAATAAGACTGTATTATCAGTTTTAGAAGATCCAAAATTTCCACATAAGAAAATTAAGTGCAGGCTTCATTGATTGGTCTTATTATTGATTTTAAAACCTTATAAGGGCCGAGATGTCTTCTCCAGCCATGTAAAATTATAATGCATGGACCCTCGCCTATATAAGTCGGCTGTGATACTGGGTTAGAGATAGCACAATGAATAGGGCTAATTCCTCGATTTCCAACTTTCACCATGGGTTTAGATAGGCGGGACGTAGGGCTAAGACGGAGGAATTAGCCCTATACATTGTGCTAGGTTAGAGATAGACCTACAACATGGCGTGACGTCATCTAGGGAATTAAATTCATTAGTGCTTCGAGCAACCGGCCCCAGCCCAATACAGGTTTAATATCAAAGTCGAATAAATTAAATATCCTTTTATTAAGTACCGGTATAAACATGTCTATCAATTAGAAATTACAGGACCTTCTACTAAAATCCCAACTCCACAGTAAGGGTGGGGGAGAGAAAAATGTCGCGTTTGCAACAGATATCTGAACCGTATTTCCTTTTTTTAAATAAGGTTAAAGGGCGATTTTTAGTCTCCTTTGGCTTATAAAATGTGTTAGAAAGTTCAGTATATTAAATATTACAAGAAGGTGCTCATTGGACCTATATAGCCGGGGAGTCAATGGAAAAGTCTAGGTTACCATTTAATAGTTTTTCACCACACATTTGTATTTCCATCATTTGTTAAAATTATATTAACCAGCTTAGCAGCTGTTTTTTTGTGTCGATGTTTAACTGACTTGTTATCATATGGTGTCCAGCATAATGAATTTTCACGTTATTAATTATTGCACTAATTCTGTTCTTCGTTGAGGAGACTCGCTAAACGTAAATAAAGAAAAAAATAATATGTTGAAAAATACGTGATAGAAAAAAGTTATTTAAAAAATATAGAAAAAACAACCAAAACTTCTGGAGATGCCGGGGTTCGAACCCGGGGCCTCTCGCATGCGAAGCGAGCGCTCTACCACTGAGCTACATCCCCAAGCGTACAAATTTGGTTTATATTAGCTATCAATTAGTAAAGTGAACAAAAGCATCCCGATGCCGTATAAATATTTCCTAAGAAAACAAAACCACCGAAAGTAAAAATGTTTTCAAAGCTGTCACAACCTTGTCGGTCAAAAATCACGGAAATGTTGTCGCGAGAAGTAGCGACCAAGGGACGTTACCCCGAGTTCTTTATGTGCCCGAGTCTGAGTGCACACTGTTGTCTCCCCTTTGTTTGGGTTCGTTTTTGGTTCAGTTTGCTTTACCTCTATGCTCACACAGACCCAGTGCAGAATACAAGAAAAACAAACCTGGAAAGGACAACTTCCCTCTGGATCAGACAGCTTTTAACTATCATTTATTCTCTCGACTTGATAGTTGATAAAGTCATTGGCTAGTTAAGGTTTCTCTGAAACAGCAGTTTGCTGGTTGACTTATTCTTAACCCATACCGACGTATTTACCGCATAACTTACATACTGGTATCATGTATCTTTCTCTTCTGTCTGCAGTTTACCAGTAATAGCTCAACATTTAGAACAGCTGAACTTTTTAGAAACTTGTCTTTGAGTTTATCTAGAATAAGAAAGGATTCCTCGGTTTTAATAAATCAACATCCCAGTGAGATTATTCAAAACTTTCTTCTATATAAGAAGATGTGTAACATAACAAAAACGTTCACAGAATTATTTAAATTTTAACATTAATTACCAAAGTATGTCCATCCAGGAAGGTTGCTTGGGCCATATCTTGGTTGCTTTTCAACTGACGGTTTTAAAAATGTCATACATCATTCTTCCATATAAGTAAATGAGTAATGTGGGAAAAACTTCCAACGATTTATTAAAATTTTAACATTAATTATGCAAATTAGCTGTCTATTTTTTAAAAAAGGTCTACTCCAGTAAGGGTCGGTGTGGCATATTGTCAAGCAATCACAATTTTGTCTCTAATAGCTGTTATTCCGACTGATTGAGGTTTAACGTTGTACTCAAGGATATTCCACTTATATGACACCAGAAACCGCGTAAAAGCATTCCCACGATTTCCGGAGCCACACAGTGTGACTCACTCATATAAATGATGGGCGACGACGGACTTCACAACCAAACCAATCCATTTACGAATTTTAATTTCCAATCTAACACAGCACTTGTGGATTGGCAAGTTAAATCGTCATGCCTGCTATAGAAACTCTGACCAGAATAAGGTTAATGCTCTCCATGTCATAATTCATGTGCCTCAGAAATGCAGCCTCTGTACAACTCTATGCGTCTTTGCTCTGGTTATTTTAAGAATGCGCGATTGATAAAATTATTATTGGTATTATTATTATTCAATTATTGGTAATTGCTTCCCTGAAACAAGAGGATGATCAAGATCGTAACTCTGGATGAAGACCAACAAACAACTTTACATTTTTTTTCCAATAAGTGAAATATTCTTGATAACCGCATTAAACACAAATTAATTAATTATAGGTATTTCAGTTTGAACCATGGAAATACATGAAGTAACTTTGTTTGTTTGATTGGGGTTTAACGTTAAGGTCATTTCACTGACATCACATCCCAATGGGTGAAGGTAATACCCTCAAGACTACATTATTAGTATTGCAAGAAAAAAAGACCGGGCCTAATACAAAGACATCACAAAAAGATCAGCTCATTCTAATTAAAATCAGATCTCACATTGCCCCCTTAGCTCTGAGAGCACATGGGTTACAGGAAGCTCCCTCAAGCCCCCACTTTAACATTGTGATGCATTTGCTGTCTTTACCGATAAATTTAATTCCAAATGTCCATACCGTTTTATTTGACCTATCGGTGATTACTGTTTATACTATCAATCAATAGTGATATTGTAACAGTACAATATGCAATACTTTGTGGAAATTATTGGTAGATGCTGTATGTAAGAACCACATGTAAATTTTCAAAAACATTCACAACCACAAAAAACTTGTATGAAACTTGTATATTGTCATCAATCAGTACATTTTATAAACCACGGACATGATTAGCTACTGATAACCTTTGACCTCTTACATCATGATTTGTTTTAAAAGCTGCATCACATAGATTCGAGAGTTGTCTAATTTACTGTTATGATAGATCAAGTATCCAAATATCACATGCCTCAATCCACTTCAAGTGGGCATCAACGGAGATTAACATTCAATCCAGGAAATAGTATAAATAACCTCACACAATTGTTGGAAATAACTCCTCAAAATAATAATAAACTCTCCCGATTTACCTAAATGTACAGTTTACATTGGGAGTGTCCATTCTTCAGGAGAGGTGGTGCATAAATTAAGAAACAAGACACAGCTCATTAGAAAAAGGTAAGAAGTATGAAAAATGAAGTCTGTACAGAGGATATTTTTCTGTCGCCACATTACTGCTTCAATCCTTCTCACCTTATTTTCGCACTTATTTTAATGATCTCATTTAGGATTGGCGAATAACACAGTCTTTATTTTCCTTTCAGAGATCTCTTTCATGTAGCTTCAAACTCCTCCATGCACAAATAATGTCCACCTGCTTTTCCTACCCAATGTTTACATTCAACTGCATGTGCCCAACAAAAGAACAACCCTAAAAACAATCAATGCAATGGTCAAAGACAAGGCCACGAACTTGACCCCAGTTTCCAGTTTGAGAGAATTATCCACTTGTCATCAAGTGGAATATTCTAAATGGCAACGGGTGCTTCACTCATGAACCATTTGTGCATCCAGCCGATATGGATAGCAAAATTCAGTGTCACTAACACTGTAATTATGCTTCACCCCAGTAATCTTTGGAACGATCTAGCAAAGAACATCATCACACAGAGGACACCTGGTCCAGTAACTAGAGTTATAACATTCTGCAACATCTGTAGATCATGTTTTTCTTTTACATGTTGCAGTTTTACTGGTACAAACACCTCAAACTTTTTACAGGTACAAGTTGCAGTTTCACAGGTAAAAATACCTGAACTTTTTACAGTTGTCAGCTTCACATATAAAACCCTGTGGTAACATTCCTATGGTTGAATGTATGTGACCCATGTTTAACTGAACTTTTTACACCTACTTTTTACAGGTTTTACAAGTACAAAAACCTCAACTTTTCACGGCTACAAGTTGTAGTTTCACAGGTAAAAGCAAGCCAACTTTTCACAGCTACAAGTTGTTGTTTTACAGGTACAAACACCTCCCTTTTCACAGCTACAACTTGCAGTTCCACAGGTACAAGCACCTGAACTTTTCACGGCTACAAGATGCACTTTCACAGGTATGAACACCTGAACTTTTCTTAGTTACAAGTTGCAGTTTTACAGGTACAAACACCTGAACTTTTCGCAGCTACAAGTTGCACTTTCACAGGTACAAACACCTGAACTTTTCACAGCTAAAAATTGCAGATTCACAGGTAAAAACAAAACTTTTCACAGCTTCGAGTTGCAATTTCACAGGTACCAACACATCAACTTTTCACAGCTGTCTGTTTCACATATAAAACCCTGTGGCTACATTCATCTCTTAACAGGAGTCATGTGGTCAAATTTATGTGACCCATGTTCAACTGTCTTTTCACAGAAAATAACTAGCACTGAAACTCAATCACAATATTCTTCTACCTGGAATTTTTAGACTTTGTCCTTTCTTTACTTGACTTTGTTCCCTGTTCTTTTGCTCTCTCACATTTTGCCACATAGGCTTCAATAAGAGACTTAATTTTAGCAGGATTTATGTCACCACTTTTACTGTGGCAAATCTGAAAAAGAGACAAATAAATAAATAAAACAGAAAAAGTAGCAATTTGTTCTCAAATTTACTGACTGCTGCTACCTATCAAAATCACAATTTTGTAGGGATATCATGGTGGATCGTTTGTTTGTTTGATTGGGGTGTAACATCGTACTCAAGGGTATTTCACTTATATGACAACGGATTGTCCACTTCACACGGCTCCTTGCTTTATTATGGTAGGAAACCTCTAACTTTTTAGTCTACTGTAGTCAGACTGCAGGAATTTTCGGGAATTCATCCTTTGTTAAACACATCAAAGAAAAACTTGTGTTGTGAACTCCACACCTTCTGTTAGCCAAAAAACTAAATTTAAATTGATGCTTACTTTTGGGACAGATTTTCTTAGAATATCCTTGTATTCTTCTTTAGAGATTTTCTTTTTAGCATAAAATGGTTTTATGGCTAACTTGACTTCCTCGACCACCCTCTCCTGGAGGTGCAGCTTCTTCATGAACTAAATAAATAAAACAAAATAGCGTATAATGAAACCATGTAAATATTGACAGGTATGAAAATAATTAAAACCCTACTATAACATTTATTTGAGTGTTATTTTACCTACATTTATTCACTACTTTGTGTTTTAGGCTACCCTTAAGATTATTTCACTTATGTTGGATCACTGTTTTATGGATGACTTGACCAAGTTCTCTAAAAACCTTGTCACTGTGTGTGGAATATGTAAAGACAAACCTTTGATTTCATCAGTTAAACAAGTTTGTTTGGTTGATTGGGGGTTATTTCACTCACACAACAGCGAGAAGGCCGATGGGTGAAGAAAACCATCATCCATGCCATTGACAACAAACAAATACATGACAATACCGAGACATCACAAGCTATTCCATTGTCTGTTCCATTTTAACACTAAATAAGTATTTTGAAATCCTCACTGGATATCTAATATTATTTACATAGAATCTGTTTGGTTAAAATAGTGAAAAAACAAAACAAAGTTTCTTCATTAAAAGATGGGCCTTTCACTGGTTTATAGAAAGACGAAAGATTGCATCACATGAACAGTTTAAAATCCTGAGCACGTGAGATCGTCATGATTCGTCAGCAATTGATTGGATTGGACGCGACTTTAATGCTATCTACTTTCATATAATAGTCACTAAAACAAAATTGAAAAATCTTGGACCCTGATGCTACTAGAGCAGAAGATAGCTCATATCTCTGCAGACATAGTGATTACTATAATAAATTATGAGGTTTTAAAATAAGTTTTATTTCTTTGATAATCTGCTATTTATAGATTTTATTAGGATACCTTTGTCAAATGATTATATTATTATAAACAATTTGTGCTGTTCCTCAACATAAGATATCTTCTATATTGATTGATTGTTTGTTTGATTGGTGCTTAACGTGGTATTTCACTTATATGACGACAGACAAATACAGAACATCACAAACAAATCTGCTTCCCTTTAGCTCTGCGAACACCAGGGCAACAGAAAGCAACCTCTTTTCTCGCCTCTTACGGGAGTATTCTGCAGGGCCATGGCCCACCCACTCCCTCACGGGGCTGTATTTTACTGAAAACAGACAACTTGCAAAGTTAACATATAGGCAGGCCGCCCTTCGCTGCCATAAAATGGCACTCATAACTCATAACTTCTGTAATGGAGAACAAACTGGGTGACTGGAATCACCATTTTATCTGTTGATTTAGAACTCTAGATAAAAATCTTTGATCTTGGGGAGTATTGATATAAAAGACAAATACATTTGATGAAAATTGTGAAATTTTTATGCACAGAAACCAATGAAGGCTTCAGAAGATAAATTTAAAAAAAACAACATAGAATGATTAGAATCACAGACAAAATAGTTGAGCGATAGGTAATAGTTCACTAAAATTCCCCAGCCTTCATATTCTTCTTTTTCATTTAATTGCTCTAGTATAATGCAATGTGGATTAATATCTAGCTGAATTTTACTTATGCATATCCCAAAAACTGCACATATATATATATATATATATAGAACAAAATTCTATACAAATAATGCTTAACATTTCAATACACAAACATCATTATTGTGACATTTTACTTACATGTACTGTGCTTGTACCGTAAGCTTTTCCATTGGAAACCAAGGAGTCCAATAAATTATGCAATACCAGTTTGGTTTACTCCTAGTATTGTCTATAACTTCTCTATATGGCCCAATCTCACTTCCCGATGTTTTAACAGATAACTATCAATGTAAAGCTGATCTAATTTCCTTTGATCCTTTTTTTAAACTTAAACTTATATTTATAGAATAACAATATATCTCTTAATAAAGTAAATTTTAAATAGTTATAAGGAAAATAATTTTATATTAAAACATTAAGTAATTTCCATAAATAGCACTAAAAGCAGGGGAGGTAAGATTTGACTGTTCCAAAATAAATATATATTAACATATGTCAATCAACAGTATAAAAAAAGGAATGTGCTGCCATAAACACAGGACAGTGTTCTAAAGTACAAAGTGAATGACCCTTGTTACAGTGAGTATTACTTGTACACCTATATTCTGTAACATCCTCAAATAAAATGCAAAAATCAGATCATCCATCTAAAATATCATTTTCATAATTAAATGTTATGTCCTAAATAATGACAAAGCTTTGAACAGATCATAACATATTTTAACAGAAAATTAGAAAATAAAATTGCAGTATTTGTCATTCATTTTATGTAAGTAAAAAATATCATTTGCATTCTCTCATTTTTAATCACAATTGACTGTTAACAATGTAACAGTACAAAGATACTTGGGCCCAACTTGCACATTATAGTCTATGAAATGGAAAAGTACATGTAGATATGTTACAATTCGTGTATAAAACGTTATTTGTCTTCTTCTTGATTAAAAATACTGTATTTGCTTAACATAATATCAAACTCTGCATTAGGCCCATAATGAAATGCCATATATTCTTTGCCAAGCTTTTTGGTGATACAAGAGTGGTCCCTTTCCTGGAAATTCGTCTGCAAGTGTCACAGCATTAACAGTTTGAATTTTAGTTACTGTTAGTCACCTTTAATTACGACTGAGAGTATTTCACTGCCTCTCACATACAACAAATCCCGGTAATCGCATCCAGGCAAAAAGAGGAGTACTCTGCCCCAAGTAACTTATCGTTGTTTACTCGATCTTTATCATTAAAAATTTATCTGCAATTTTTCCACCAAACGGTTATACACATAACTTCTTCAAGCAACATTAAGAAGCTGGTGGTTATAAGGCACAGCCACATTCTTATGGATTACTATGATAAAATATAGCCAATAGCTTTGTTGTATGTACAAGATATTAAGGTCTTGTAAAGACCTTATGAATGACAAAAACATTTGATCTTACACCTCATTTACATAAGTGTTCAGCCAGATGTTATCTTCTATCTGCATGTGTTTTTTGTACATTGGCTTCAAAACCATAACATCTTGTGTATATAGCAAAGCTTTTGGTTAAATGTTTCTACATGTTAACACAGGATTCAAGACCTTAACATCTGGTACATACAACAAAGCTATTGGCTAAATTTTATCATATAGTTGATTCGTCTGATTATCACGTTATATGCTTGATAATGGTCTTAGGATCTGGAGCACAATGTTGCGTGCTAATGAACCTAGAAGAAGTAACCCATAACAATGTGTGTGTGTTCTGGTAATAAACATGACACCTGGGGGTCTGCCTTATGCTCCCTTGCTTCAAGATGTCACCACAATCCCCTGCCAGGATCACGTTAATAAAGGTTTGGATTCATCTTCTGTTTCATTAGACAGGGCTGGTCTTTCATCGTCTATGTCACCCTCTACTTTTAAGCATTTGAATGATGCCAAGAGCATAATCTAGGGAAGAAAAAACAAAAGAACCACGATGTCCCCTTGTAACACATGGAAAATATTGTCCTAATTTTCAGACCAAAATCTTGATAGCCTTGATTTGGGTTTCAGGGGTTTTTATAGGGAATATCACTGGCAACCAAATTTGATTGGGGTTTAATGGTGACTTAAGGGTATTTCACTTATATGAATATGATGACGGATTGTCCTCTTCACTTTGTTCCTTGCCTTATAATGATGGAAAACTGAGAGGAAACCTCGTACAAACGACCTCCATGATTGCCGAAGCCAAATCTTGTGAACCACTTAATATATACCTGATTATCGACAGGTGGACTAGATCCTGTAAACTGTTAATTAGAGTGGATCAGGAAGCGTGCAGGCCACTCACATCGATTGTTCGTTTGTTTGATTGGTGTTTAACGTCGTACTCAAGGGTATTTCACTTATATGACGACACTCACTCACATCGAGGGCAAGACATGATAGAAACCAGGTACAAATAACACTATCCCAATATTGGACTGATTGGTGCTTTATGCTGTGCTTACTGGTATTTCAC
>JARFOD010000001.1:152362-175365 GCA_031763545.1 Mopalia muscosa | reverse complement strand
ACGGACGGACGGACGGACGGACGGACGGACGGACGGACGGACGGACGGACGGACGGACGGACGGATGGATGGATGGGGGATGGATGATGGATGGATGGATCAATCAAGCATGCAATTAAACCATGCAAGGGTAACAGGAGATTTGTTTGGTGGAATTTAACCTTGTTTTGGTTAAAAGATAAAACGGGAATTAAGCTCAAGTTGGCTAAACTCAATATTTCACAATGTTTTTGAAAGATATATTTGGTGTAATAACATACACCACCAAAAATAACTTTGTAAAGAAGTTTAATTTATTATCGAATATTCATCACATTTACATGTTTGTAATATGGACTATACAAGCTTTCCAAAAATTGGGCCTAGAAAAGTGATTGGGGAATCCAACAAGACTGTAAAGTTGTCATAGATTAATGTAAGCCTTTGTATTACTGATGACGTATTCACGTTATTAGTTTATTATAGCCCATTACATTTAGCCCCACTTCTATAAGCGTGTACGTCGACTGTATCTGGAAGTAATGTGCGTTGAAATGAAGAAAGCTTTGGCGAGGCGAATGGATGAATAAGTGCGTGTTCTGTGTCATTTTATACACACTTGGGATTCAGTTTTGTCACGGAGAATCTAAATAGAATCCATTTGGGATTACAGATTCTCTAGTTCATCTTTGAAAGCAGATTTAACCAATTACGCTGCCTCCTGAGAGTTTTTTCAATACGTGTCTTTTCCAACCATGGAGATATCGGTATCTATTGGTTGTCCTACAACCAGTCGCCTTGCTTCCTTGGAACTTTCTAATTGCTTTCGAAATTTAGAACAGTAGAAATTGTTTGTGGCTCAGCCAGCCAGCCAGTTAGTTTTTTCAATCAGTCAGTCAGTCCTTCAGATAGCAATCGTGCGATTCTGAGTTACTAAATCATCTTATATGTAGCAAGGTTCGTGTCTGTATACCTAACAGACGTTAATTTCAATTTCTGATCGCGGTGAATTCACTTTAGCCAATATAAGCCTGACATCTCAGTAGCATTTGAACTGATAACTTATCCCTTCCACTGCCAGGGCCCATCGACTTGTAATAGACTGGTGACTTAGGGTAATTAGATCCAGTTCATTTCTATCTCGGCTGTTTAGCACGGCGAGATCAATCTTGGGCCAAATAACTCACAGTGCTAATAGCGAGCTGTATGCCTTTATATGCCAATACGGTAATATATTCTTGACATATTTGTTAATATTTTGTTACTATCTGTATATACCAGAGCTGATAGGATTGTAAGCGCACATAATTTTATTTGCAAAATAGTATCTTACGTACACGTGATTTGTTAATAGTTAATTTGTAGCCAAAAATTAAAATCGATTTTCAGTGATTTTATAATTCTGTCCCTTTCACTGTTTCCATAGATTTCTAGCTCGACAAGAAGGTGGACATGCTCTATTGGTTTTGTTCAATTAAAAAAGCTAAAATATTTCTTTCTTTCAAGAGTTGACACACTGTGTTTAATCGTTTGTATTTATTCATACGTTTTCTCTTAGGGAATTTCTGAAAAATTACTAAAAAATATTTTGATTCCATTGGCTCTTCTCTTACGGGTTGCCTTTTTTGGGGACTCATTTTATTTTGTACAAGTTGACGCTATAACTAGTGGGTCGCTTATAGATGGTCATATAACCTGTCAAATGAGGATACATAACAGAGTCAATTACAGCGAAAATCAGAAATAATAGAATATCACTGGGCTATGAAAATATTTGAATGTATCTGAGTCTCTTCAATCTCTTGTTAACATAACTTGACAGTTGAGAGATGGTCATTAAAGCTACCCAACATAAGAGAAATGGGATCAGCATTGTGTACAGACGTCACAGTGACGCACGGCAGAGCACTGCCAGATGACATTACAAGGTAACTGTCAACTGAGGAGCTACCAGCTCAGGTGGTCTCCAAGCTCTTACTAAAATGTTATTAATGCTCCAGGTAACAACAGACTCAGCTATCTTATCAGCCACTGTTTTCTCATGTCTCAGAGCACAGCCTATCACATTTCTAGAAACTTTGCTTTCAGATTACAGTCTAAATATAACACGACTTATCAAACTCGTGTCATGTCTTTGACGTCTCGTTTTATGATGAGCCCATACATACTGAAAGTGATATGACGCCCATCTATTTAAGTAGTTTGTACAGGGAATGATCGTGTATGGGGCTAACTTGTCACAACCAATGAGAAAGACTAACAGAAGACCCTTTTCAGTAAAGGGGCAATGGGGCCATGAGAAGTAAATTGACGGGAAAAATGCTCGTATTTTTGCAACTTCCTATTCATACCAAAATCCTGTATTCATACCAAAATCCTGAGTTAACTGTAGCTTTCAAAGCGACTTTCATTACGCCACATTGTGGTTGATGCTGATCTAAACACTGGATGGCTAGTATAAATGTAGATATACAAACAAACGAACTTAGTCCCATTAAAAAGTTGTGGCATAAAGCTTGTCCACAGATGTGATTTGTAAACGGCTTTCTGATTGGCTGTTTACTCCAACAATAGTCCAATGAAATGTTGTCCACGTGTTCAAAGGCGACTGATGGGCAAAAAAGGTGCTAAAAAGGTGCAAATTTTCTTTTCTGCTTTCCCACGGATAGATGCATTACCGGTGTGCTATAGCCGGGTCAAGACAATAGAGAAACGAAACAAGCAGATTCCTTGAATCCATGTTATTGTGATTGAATTTAAATTCCCGTGTGATAAAGCAGACCGCGACAACATTCGTATGAAATTGATCCTTTATGATTTAGCAGTTACATCGACATGAGTGCCTTTCCACCATTGCTGGTTTGTTTGTTTGATTGGTGTTTAACCTCGAACTCAAGGGTATTTCACCTATATGACGACGGATTGTCCACTTCACACTGTACACACACAGACTTATTACGATTGAAAAAACTGCCCCCGCGATTGCCGGAGCCCCAATATACCTGCTGGTCGACAGGCGGACTCGATCTCGTGAACGGTACATCGAATCAGATTCAGTTTAAGAAGCGCACTCACTACTGAGCCACGACCGCGGGTACCATTGCTGGTGGATGTCAAACAACACTGAGTCATTAATTATGGTCTACTACTGAACAGCTTATATCAACTTCTAAATTGTTTCAGGCGAATGATTAAGTGAACCATTACACTATAATATACACATACCGCATCTCTTTCTGACATATTACACCAGAAAGAATCGATTAACATGCAGACAACTTTCTGGGTGAACGTTATAGGCAAACCTTGTCAAAGGTGGATTTTTTTTTTCTTAATCGATTTTTATATGAAGTGGGAACAAACATCTGCCTGTTAATAACACAGTTACATCTAAAGCCATTGGCATCATCTGGAAGAACGGTTTAGAGGGAGTGGCTAATGAGACCATATAACTTGCGAAATGATCATAAAAGTACAAGTGAGGACAAATTGGTCTGAAACGAAAGTCGTATAATATGATTTCAAGTATTTATGTCATTTTGTACCCGTCTAGTATCCTCTGTCTTGCCGAATGCCACTTGACCTAGGGATAAACCGGCACCATTACACAAGGCAGCAGTAGCTTTACGGATATGTCGTCGCAGGGCAAATTACAGCTGTATAAATTAATACACCGGGACTATGCTAGAATGTCATTCAGCTGTAGATGATGCATATTCTTATTTGAACATACTAACAAATTTAATTATTCTTAAATCAATTTTATGTTGACCCCAATTACACATTTATAAAATTTTCATGCAGCTTGATTTTTTTGTTGTTGCAAAAGTAGAGCTCCGTCTCGTGACTTCCTGGTTAAATGGTGATTGCGCGGATTTATCCCAAATTTGCCCTCTGCGTTGAACAGCTAAATGGTACTTGACGTCAACAAAATGTTTTTTTCAGTAATAAAACTCCATACTCCAACAGTTGTATGACAGCTAAAGACAGCAATAACCCCATCTAAGAACCTTAGAAGTGTCTAAAAAAGGTAGAGAGATTCTATCTCTACATTAGAACGGTGATAACCTACCTGCAAAACTACAAACGATGCCATGGTGAAAAACAACAGTCAGAAAACATATAACATTACAAATCCAAAATGCATATTTTCACCAAAGATATTTTATAAATATTATTGATCTTTGCCATTTTGAATAAATGTGTGCAAAATCAATAGGCCTACCTCTCCATTGTAGATTTTCACTAAAAAAAACGAAACCACCTTCGATGGCAAGACGCAATAGAGCCCTAAGGCGCAAATCCCATTACGGTACACGTGTTGATATTCACCATGCTGACGCCTCGGCCCGTAGTCAAAAAGGTACAAAAATAGGCTATTTCTAAGTTGAAAATTTTTTACAAACATCCAGAGTTTCTTTTTAAGATGAAAACATTTACAGGGGAAATAATTTAATTTCCATTTAAAAAATTGAACTTATTTTGTATCACTTAGCATCCCCCCAAAATCTATATAAAAAAAAAAAAATGACATTATACAAACCTACGTTATGTCCTACTGTTCCAGTCACCATACCATGAGAATGGAATCTCTAGCCCATATTTCAAAAGCCATTCTTATAGTTCAGTGAAGGTACGTCTTGAAATATGTTTTAACATATTTTTTTCATATAAGCCTACTATTTCTCTCGTTTAATTGGGATTAAATTAGTTAATACAAAGGACTAAAAGTGGCGTACATCTCGCTTAAGTGTCGGAAGAAGCCAGCAAGGTAAACAGCGGGAATAAGCGATATTGTCAAAGGAAAAATCTTTATTTTAATGAGTTTACTTGAACGGAACGTTGCACACAGTTTACAACAAGTGAGGGATTCGTTGGGCTGCACGTGGCGAGGCTTGAGTGCTACACATCCGTTGACAGGATGGAGATATGCAGTACAGTGATAACAACGAAGAGGGTCGACAATAATAAACAATACAGAGCTTTTCAAACCAAATATATATACTCTTGGTGTTATTAAATAAAGGATGTGGCTTTTGGGTCACGTCTTTCTTTATAGACATCACTCACTTAACGAGGCTCCTCATTCTGTATATACCCACGCAGAAACGATGAGTTATATACGTGTATGAAGACGAAGCCAGGCTAATCAAATTGTCGACAGCTGTCCCTGATCATTCCCTTATAGCTGGTCGTTTTGTTATGTTAACTTTTACCATTCTCAACATACCCAAGAAGAACTAAAATGTATTATGTTAAATAGTTAGGTCTTCTAAGTTAAACGTTTTATGAAGAATTACGAAAAAATATCTATTTATTTGCTAGGTGTCAAAAACTTCGTAGCGTGGATCATAGCCAGGCCAATTTAATTTTAATCAGATCTTAAAACGCTTCCCTTGCTTTGTTTGTCACTATATTGAAATCTAACGCAATCACCCCACCTACAATGTCGATTGGTTTCTTAAATTGACTAATCACAGGGGTGCTTCTCAATTCCAGTTTGTAAAAGCCAAAGATTTCCACCGACGAAGCGAAGTTTCCCGACTGCGTATTTTTCCATGACCAACGGACACATGCACGCAAAAATCATCAAACAACTTTCAAATAATGATCTTCGAGTGGAATTGCATTTCCCCGTTTACATGCGACTTGAACGCAGAAGAAAATCGGACAGCTCCTGCTTGCTTTTGGCTGAATTTGTTGCTTATAAAAAGTCCAGTAGAATTTAATGAGACGTAAACGCCCTTATTCTTACTAGACTGTTTCTCAAATTTGTACGTTTGGTTTGTTTGTTTGTCTTAAGGTTATTTAACCCAAATGACGAATTGACAGCCCAATGGGTGAGGGACACCACCTCAAACTCCATTGACAGCAACCAAAAAAAAAACAAACCACACGACAAATACAGGACACTCACCGGACAACAGTTTTTGTAAAAGCCAAAGATTTCCACCGACGAACCGAAGTTTCCCGACTGCGTATTTTTCCATGGCCAACGGACACATGCAGCACAATCAACAAACAGCTTTCAAATAATGATCTTCGAGTGGAGTTGCATTTCCCCCTGTTTACATGCGACTTAAACACAGAAGAAAATCGGACAGCTTCTGCTTGTTTTGGCTGAATTTGGGGCTTATCAGAAGTCCAGTAGAATTTAATGAGACGTAAACGCCCTTATTCTTACTAGACTGTTTCTCAAATGTGTACGTTTGATTTGCTTGTTTCTTTATTTAACACAAATGACGGCTTGACAGCCCAATGGGTGAGGGACACCACCTCAAACTCTACCGACAGCAAAAAAAATAAAAAAATCACAGGACAAATACAGGACAACACAAAAATATCGAATTCCTGTTCCTCTTTAGTTTAGTGAAGCACCAGGGCAGCATGAAGCTCCCTCCAGCCACCCTCTCTGGGTGTTTGATTGCCGAGTTGTTATACACGCCCACAAGGCGCACATAACAGTGATTTTAGACGGTTTGGTAAGGACTTAACCGCGTTTTTAAGTCTTTTTCATTCGTGCATGTGGAATGGATAACGAAACAGTCCTAAACGTCACTGACAACAAGGTATAGTCTAAACAAAGACTATGCACAACAGGTGGGTCTTGATTGCTCGTTATCTCTGAGAGCACCAGAACGTGCCGGGGGCATCCACCCGTCCAATGGTATGAGAAAAAATTACTCCAACAGTTAACGCGTTACAATCACAGGACTCGCGACAGCGCGCAGTACGATAATTATGTAGCCACTGAGTTTGAGCGCTTCTAATCGTGTAATTGCCCTACAACGAGATCTCCTGTTGAATGATGCATTGTGGGAGACCAGGCTAGGAATATGGCGGCATGCTATGGGACAATGATGTTCCACTTTTTAAATGCGACTACTGGACGTCACTATTTAAGGTTGCAATTGACATACCAAATATATCTGAGCGTTCAGATTTCGGTCTTATTGTAGAATTGGTCCCAGATATATTTGGTATGTCAATTGCAGCCTTAAATAGTGACGTCCAGTAGTCGCATTTAAAAAGTGGAACATCATTGTCCAATAGCATGTTGTCATGCCGCCATATTCCTAGCTCTTTTACATTCAATTATTGTTTTTAGAGCGACGGACCAATTCTACAAAGGCTCCCCAAAGAAAATCACAGCACAATAGAACAGTCAAGTTTACTATGCATTTCTGCTATTTAAAGGTCAAGATATATTACCAAAACGCCCGAATCACAGCAATTTATTGGTCTACACAATAGTCAAAAAGTGAAAAAGAACTCAGCCGCCATGTTCTTTCAGGCTTTGACGGTATGTGTTCTAGTATAATTTATAGCCTATTTTTCTAAATTCAATCTTTTTTATTGATTCATGGGATCGGACTTGGGGTTAGTCACCCTTTTACTGACATTATTTCTTTAGTTTTAGTTCTGTTTTATTCATCAATCTTTTACACTCCATTATTGTTTTTAGAGTGACGGACCAATTCTACAACGGCTCCCAGATTTCAAAACATTATTGGACAGCAGTTTATGGAACAGTCGGTAATAGTACAAATCTAAAATTACACGGTTAGGAGCGCTCAAACTTCGTATCTCTGGATAAGGTAGCATCAACAATCAGAGATAAAGAACGCTGCAATGGCTGCATATAAAGTATGCAGATTTACTGTGCTAGACGCCATTGTTTTATTTTATTCCTGTTGTCCGTAGCTCTAAATAAGCTTCCTCTATAACCACCAGCGGTAATTCTATGAAACTTTGGTGGTTTAGGTGGTTATTACGGATTTTTCATGTATATATCGGCTCTAGCCCAATGGGTGAAGGAAATCACCGTTGACACCACTAACTACAAGGCAAGACAGGACAGGCCTCTTAAAGACACATTTCGCTGTCTCCGCTGGCCGCCGTCACCGAGCACTATATTTTCATATTATCTATGGTAGGAAGACTGGTTCAAACACTCAAAATTACGAATGAAAGTTTAGTACGCAACTTATTTGACCATTGTACGGTTTTATATTAATAAACACAGATGCAGCATATCAAAAATATATAAAATGTTTATTGAACAGTGTAGTAAAGTCTCCATTACAGGGGCTACACTTAAGTGCCGGTGTAAAAGTATCCGAATCCTTAACATAGTGATGTAAATATAAGTAGTTATGAACAGAGAATTCGCTCTGCTCTTTATATGTAACAATTCATTAACAAAAACGAACTCCTCCGCTACAGCCGTTCTTTCTTATGGTTCACGTACGCTAGTTTGCATATAGTACGTACAGACTTAGGTAATACTATATACAGAGGTTTATAGAAGACGCTGGACTACATTTCTGGCATCCTAAAAACTCCATAGAATTGTCCACTTGGCTGTTGGAGCTAAATAACTAGAACTCTACCAGAGACAATTGTAAAGGGTATTATATATATATATGTATACTCGTGTAATCTATATGCCAAATATTGGTTGAACTCTTAGGTGGATAAAAGAGAGTAATGAGAATTCAAAATACAGCAAAAAACTTTACACGCAAGAAATAAACAAAATGCCATAGAATAGCAAAGAGAGATATTCAATTCATACATTACAATTCCTGAATGTGGCAGATTGAGGGTACACAATCAATACCAGAAGCACAAATGTAAAATGAGTAGCTGGCTTCATGATAGAGTAACATATACATTGGTCTGTTTGTTTGAAGCTATCCAAAACCATGCTGGAGATATTCAATTTTTAGAACTATCAGTATGTCTATCCTTCAGAAGAAATCAATTTGTATATTTTATTTTTAAATCCACGGTTATAAATACTTTCAGACAATCAGACCTGAGAATGACATTAGACAAGGATACTCTTGGAATATGTTTGACAGATTTAAGAGGTGCTGTATGAATAGATAGCAATCAAAGCAAATACCCTATTAGTCTATGTAAAATTATCCCTGAAGTTTATCTTTAAAATTATGAACACCACAATCTGAGAAATGGTCTAATATTTCATAACATCACTGGGAAGAGATTTCAGTGTTAAGCATCATGCAGGATACAGAAATGACAAAGAGCAAATAAATGCATCCTCACAGCAGGGCACTGGTTACATGTACTGGTTACACCAACTAATTTGGTTGGAACAATATTACACAAAAACAACATCTGTCAAGGATCAACTGTAATGAATAAATATATGCTTTATTATTTGCTTGTATTGAGTTCTCATGTAAGCCTCTTAATATATGCAGCTGAAGTTTACACTTCAGCCGGATTCTACTTACACATGTAGTATATGTGATAACTTTATTCTCAGAAGAAATGACACATTGAGGTGCCAATAACACAGCTTACCATGGCTGTAACTAAATATCATTAGGTACATGGAATGGGAATTGGGTGGTATATAATCTCATAGAAAGCAAAAAAGTTTGGATATTAAACATATAATGGTAACAAAAAAACAAAACAAAAAAAGAAACAATATATTTGTCACAATAACATTCTGATTCATGCCAATAAGGTAAATACTCTAGGTCATTATTACAGGTCATGTTCTTAAAAAAGGTCAGGGGTCAATCGTAGTCAATATAAGATTTTAGCTTATATCTTGTAACAATGGTTTTCTTGTAGCATAATGGCAATAAATTGTCACACCTCTGGCCTCTTACATGTAGGTTTCAAGTGTTACTTTCAGCAACTACACAATATTCGAAAGACATCCGGATATTTCAGCAACTACTTGTCGTGCCGAGGGAAACAATAAAATGTAAAATGTTTAACTAAATTAGTATAAGATATGAGCAAGGTTTTGTAAACGATAATAAAAACAAACAAATATATATCACTTTAGAAAACAGCAAATAGCGTATTTTCAACTTAAAATGCAACATAATTACAAGAATATGCTATTCTTCAAACCCCCTGTCTAATTTGACATTAAGTCTAGTTTTGAAGATTGAGATTTATGCCTCTTGAATATAAATTTAATTATATATAATAATATTTACATGTATAAAACACGGAAGAAAGAATATATTCTACTAGTAACAAGCATATTCTTGAGTTCAAGTTGTATCAAAAGCATTCTAATAGACCGATGCATTATCGCTGCTCTATTCAACAAAAATTACAAATAATCATAAAATGAGGCTGGCCGTGTTTGAGAAAATAAACATGGATATCGAGGATAGTTGGATTGAACCAAAAAGTTATAAGCTTCATTGATGCATCTGACGATATTGAAAGGTTTAGTTGACACCACCAAACCCCTGCATTAGCGGTTTAATTTGGTTTTAGGACCTACTAAAGGTAATTTTGCTCCTTGCAGAAACTGTTACCAACAATTTGAGGCAAACCCCTCTTGACTCCGCCACAACAAAAAAAACAAAAACACATAAAGGTTAAATAAACAAATGATGCAAATTTATGGTATTAAAATCAAATCCTCCTTGATACTTTTCTTTTCGCTTAAAATGTAGGTGTAGATTGGATCAAAGAGTTTTGATTGATTGATCACAGAACGGCTTGCCACTGTTTGTTACGTTTAATTTGGAAATCCCTTGGGTCTGACCTGGTAAGCAATTTATATTATTGAAAGCCACATACTGATTATTTATCTAACAACTACATAGGGACAAAACAATTCCATGGAGCTAGTTTAGATATCATCTTATTTCGATATAGCTAAAAGGCAGCATTGGGGTCTAGCAACGAAAGCCAACTCCAACCAACAGTCATGGGGGACGAACTGTGATTGACATACAGCCATCTACACAGGGGCGGATAACCTCACAAATCATAGATCATGTGGTCAAATAACAAGAAGTCAGATTGCCTCTTTAAAAACTACAGTGGACATTGGGCTGGCCAAGCTTTTCTTGCAACAGGTTTATAATCTATTGCCTAGTTTATAATTAATTGACATAAACATCTAAAAACAGATGATTAAAAATATCCTTGAGTTAAAGCTTAAGACTGAATTGAGGTTTCATTAGGAGACTCTTAGTACCTGTTGTAAACTGGATTTTCTGAAGGTATACAGCATTATTATAACTAGCAAAAATTTAAACAAAATGATTTTTACAAAACAAAATAACTATACATTAAATTTCTGAGTAGAATATTAATATCTGACCAATAAAATCTGCCAACAACAAATAACATGAATATACTATTAAAATTATAAAGTGCCCGATACAGCTGTAGTACATGTATGTAACTGTATACTATAACATGCTCAATTGTTTAGTTCATATACATGTACATGGATGGCTGTTACTTGATATAATAAGCTATGGATTGGTGCAAATGAATGGAGATATTGATTGTGTTGAACGTCTAGGAGCTGACACACCTACACGTAAAATTGACCAACCCAGGCTGTGTAACTGGGGAAACAACAACTATCCAACCAACAACACTACAATAGAGCTTCAGTATGTACAGGGCTGGACTGCAGTATTTAACATTGCGAGCCATCCTCTGGAACGGGCTCTGATGGAAAGACACGGTTCTTGTTTGGCGTGTGACCTCTTTGTGAGAAGTCAATTTCTGGGTTACTTTAAAAATAAATAGCAACCCAATAATCACATGCGTTGAAAAACATTTCACGTTTACCATATTTACATATATAATGGATGTGAACAGGTTGAAGAAAAGTTAAAAAAATAAAAACGAAAAAACAAACCCAAAACAAAACAAAACAAAGACTTGATCCATGCCCACAAAACTTGTTGCTTATGGAGTATTTTAGTTCTAGTATTACTGAGGTGATAATTAAGTACAAATTGAATTCGTTGGGATATATTATTTGTTTATGGATTAAGATTAGGAAAATCAAGATCTAATTTAATCCATCCTGTATCCACCTACAAAAGCTTTGCATTCAGCCATTAATAAAGACTACCTTGTTTTCCATCTGCTTCTGAACGAGCAGATAGATTGTAGTCTGTTGCTTTCCCTTGGGAGTAGACCCAAACGGCCATAAATCTCTACATACAAAAGGCAGCCAGGGAAAAACCGGCAAGCTTGCAAAGATTAACAGGTTGTTTTTCATATATAGACAGAGAGAAGCAGAACAGAAAACCAGTTCATAGAGGCATATATAGAGTATAGTATAGAATGATCAGAGAGATGGCAACTAGTGTTAGGTCTCTTGAGTGAAAATTGTGAGATGGAGCATAAAGATATAGTGAGAAGGTTTTACTATGGGCCAGGGAGAAGCAGAGAGTGCATACAGTCAGTTCCTACATGTACAGGAGAGGAACACAGGCCTCATTATATACACACACAACATTTATACCAGTTTAATGCACACTATTGATCGGCAGACATTGTTCACGGACATCATACAACATGAATTATCTGACTGGTCGATAAGCTCTGCTATTTGCCAAGCCTATACATATTAATTCTGCTGCAGGCACTATAGCTCTGGTTATAAACCAGAGGCGACAGACCAATTACAGACTGGTTAGCTCTACTAGCTCTCTGTCTCTCTTAACCTGTTCATGTCTGTACCTGTAGATAAGATCAAAATAAGCTACCTTCGGCTAATGTGGAAATTGTAACCCCAAATTAATTTTGGCAGAGAACTTTACAGCTGACCATGCCCCAGCAGCCTTCAGACAAGATGGCATCGGTTCAGTATACATGTAGGTATAGGAAGTGAGCCAGATTGGCTATGGGCCAGGGATGTGAAGACAAATGTCATAGTAAATCAGATTGGGCTGCCTACATCCCTGCAATCACACCTGAAGGAATACTCGTAATAACCATTATAATCCAACACCGCCTCAACAATTAACCTTTCCACTTTGACATTTCATGACCAACGCACTGCAGAAAGAATCTCCCCCCTTATCGGTACATCTAAAAGTATAATGGGTGATCAGAAAAAGAACAGCCTCAAATAATACATGTGTTTATAGGTAAAAATAGCTACATGTACATTCCACTTAAAATAGAAATCCAAAACATGTGTTTGAAAAGAGCAAAGCTAAAAAAAATAAAAAAATAAAAAAATAAAAAATTAAAAGAAATAGATTTTATAGTTAGGTTTTAACAATACTTATCACATGCAGTAGATAAACACTAGCTCAGTATTGACTACAGGTACGCTAGACTCACGAGAGCAGAGAGGCTGTGTATTACCCATAGCTAGTAAACACATGCAGGTAGAGATGGAGTAGACAAGTACTTTACTGGTATATAATATGCACCTTACATGTACAAGTATCTTTAACATGTATGTACTGGTAGTCCCTACAACTGTACAAAGAAAACAAACTTTGCGCACATTCAGTTTGAATAAAACAAAAAAAGATATCACAAGCAAGTTGTATCCCAGCACAGTACAGGCAGCACGGACCACTTATTCAGACGCCGATAACTAATGAACATCAGATTTAATTGAAAAATGTGGCTAAGAAATAAAACTTCCGCATAGCATGATCATCTATTTGCGGATTATTTATAATAGCACTTCAAGCAACTAGACCCAGGGCCATATACAGCACATAATTTTCAGGCGTGCATTCAAAAAGATTTTTAGTAGGGAAATATCAACCATAGTTGAGTAAATAGTGAACAAGCAGATTTGGATAAAAGAAGGTCTAAATAAAGATCCATAAAAGGCATAACACTATATAGATAGCAACTTTTTATTTATGTTGATGCAACATTTCAATGTCTTTTCTGACATAGTTCTCAAGCATATGATGTCAGAAAAGACATTGAAACGTTGCGTCAAAAATGAATAAAAAGTTGCCATCCATGTAGTGTTTTGCCCTTTAAGTTACATGTAATCAACTTCTAAAAGCCATTTGATGATGTTAAATAAAGATCCCTGATATTTCATGGTCACTGGATCATATAGATCTGACAAAATCATACAGTGCACTGCATCGATTGGTTGACCAATCACATAGCGGTTTCCAATCCATTGGTAATCCTAAACTGGGGATCCCCTTGGGCTGCACTTGTGAGGTAGCTTTCAACTATGCAACTACCTGCATCTACCATTGCCTCATGCTATGACTTTTCAGTGGACACAAAATATCCATTCATCTCAGATAGATAGAGTGACAATAAAATCACAAGGAGACAAAAAAAGATCTTACTTTAATCACATTGCAATACTAGTAGCCTGGAAAAGGATGGACAGCAGATATTCTTTATAGAAGTTGGAAAGGTGGGAGTTCCAAAGTTCAGCACCTGCTACGTAGGGGAATTCTAATATATTTATTTTGAGAGATAATGTCTGATGCTCCTAATTTGGGGTATGGTAACTGGTAGAAACAGATTCTATATTTAATGCACAAAATGATAATTCATCGAGTATGGTATAGTTTAGAATTGATGAATACATACATGTGCATATAATACTCTCCCATGGAATGATTTAAAATGAGCTATGTGTATATGTAAATAACAACAAAAATACCTTATGTAAAAAGATACAGGGGCATGAAGCAATTGCATCTAAATCTGTTTTGAATGTAGACTAGTACACAATCCAAACCCCTGAAAACAATCTGACGACATGTACACAGGCTAAAGCACATGTACATGCAACTTCCTATCTCATAATAATAATACCATTGAAGAAATACAAGTAACTTCTGAGTTCACGGGTGAGGAAAACACTTTGAAAGACTATAAATGTAAAATGAGATTCAAAATGACGAAAGTGTTAAGATTGTATACTGTCTGCATTTTTGCATATAGTGTCATTGCAAGACAGAATCCCTGAAAATCACAAGGTAAGAACTATTTACATGTACAATGGCATCATCCTGAACAGAAATAAAATGGCCTTGCAAAACTACTTAACTGTATTTACACCAGTGCTATTTAAATGATTGATTGATTGAGTTAAGGTACACAACACTATCCTGAAGGGCATTCCATTTGTATGTATATGAT
The DNA here is from genome assembly GCA_031763545.1 of Mopalia muscosa. Classification (NCBI taxonomy): domain Eukaryota; kingdom Metazoa; phylum Mollusca; class Polyplacophora; order Chitonida; family Mopaliidae; genus Mopalia; species Mopalia muscosa. The sequence continues at coordinate 160,476 of JARFOD010000001.1, read as the reverse complement.
GTATTCCCACATTAAATAACCACAAAAATCAATGTTTCCCAAGAGCAAAGATGATTCGGTCATTGTTCATGACCTATTATACAGTAAGGACTTCACCAGAGGGTGCTCTTTAAAGAAGAACTTTTTGATTATTTATAGTAGCGATAATTAAATGTGGAGGGCTTTGTTAGAGTAAGATTTGTTTGTTTGATTAGGGTTTAATGTCTTTCTGGGCAGTATTTATATGACAACGGATTATCCACTTTCTCTCTGTTCCTTGCCTAATTATGATGGAAAAACATGAGGAAACCTTGCAAAAACCACCCCCGCAATTGCCAGAGAGAAATTTTGTGATGGACTCATGTACCTATTACATGTAGATCGACAGATTTACTCAATCCCATTAGCAGTACATGAAAGTAGAATTAGTAAGCACACATACTAACCACTAAGCCATTGCCACAGGCTGTTAGAGTTTTACATGGAGTGTTTGTAAAATTTTCTTGTCGTTAGTAACTTCCTTATGCAGGTACATGTACATGTAAATCACCTGATTGGGTAGACAAAAGTACATGAAAATGCCAGTTTATATTATATGTATATTATAGGTATGTTAGCTACACTACAGTAAATTCATCAAATATTTCTTTTTTTAAAATGTAGTGTACATGATGTAGTACAAGAGGCATATGATTTTAAGTTAGGGTTCTCTATAGTTATAAGAGAAAATTAGGGGGGGGGGGGTAGAATATAATATTTTTATAATTATAGAGTAAAAGAATCATGCTATTTTGCTTGCCGGGATTTGAGCTTGGGAATCTTGCTTGCAGGGGAAGCTCTGTAAGTGGAGGTACAGTAAAGGAGTTCTACATTTGTAACATGTAACTGGTATAAACGAAGTGTTGTATACAGCCTAGACTACATAGAGAAGTCAGGAGTACTTGTAGTGCTTTTATAACACACATGTTGGGAACAAAAGGGATAACAGTGTTTGGCACATGACATATAGTGCGGCTTTTGGTATACAGTATGAACAGCTACATGTAGTACCTTGTGGAATGACATACATGTAACATTTGAAAGACAATGTGTGTATCTGCTTCAATTTATTCTGGCTTACTTCCCACAATTTGCACCAATAAATCTTGGTTTGATTGATTGATTGGTGTTTTCTGCCATGCTTACGTCCAAGGGTATTTCATCTATATGAAGGCTGCGTATTCCAACAATAATTGACATTTGCACAACCAAGATGTGAAGCATTTTCATAATGTTAGAAAGTCAATTTTGATACTCTTCAAACAAACTAATAGCCAGAGGGTCTCTTGGTTTGACTACATGTTACTTAATACACAGGCTACAGTACTGATACAGTAAATGTATGTGTACCTCAGGACAGTTTAAGAATGACAAATTGCAGGAGGATTATTTTGTTAACTTTTGGTCGGAAAACAAATGCTTGCCAAAACTATTTTACTCCCAAATTAATGTCAGAAAGTCAATATTGTTTTGATGTCTGTAACAAAATCAAGGCAGAAAGAGAGGCAGCACCTTAGCTGTAAGCTTTGGGATTGGAACCTGTAAACTATTGACAGAAACTGCCCTAGATTGGTGTTTAATGCTGTGTTTAATGCAGTACCTTACTGACAGAGATGTATTCAAACTGAAAGCATGCATTGTCAAATGTTTGGTCATCTTAGAATGTTAATGTTCTTTCAGTGTTAAGTAAAGACAGTACAACAGGCTTGGAACTTACTGCTCTTCTCATCACCATCTTAGGCAGAGGGGTGTCTGGACACCCTGAATCGAACAAATGCCTCATTTGGACACCCCAGTTTAAGAAACTTTAACATGCAGGAAAATTGGACAAAAAATGAAGCAAAGGACCATTTTGGACAACATCCTTTGGATTTCTGGCTAAGCCCTTTATTCTCATGGGGGTGCAAAGTACAGCTATACAGGTACACCAATAAATAAGCTTATGATGTGTGCTCATTGAGTAAACACCTAGTGGAGACACCTTGTTGTTCCAAAGCTCCAGCTCAGTTGGATGAGATAGTCACCAGAGCCATTTAGTTATGGAAAACATATGAGCGACAAAATATTTCAAGCCCAAATTAATGTCAATATATTACTATTTAAAATCAAGCTGAAAGTGGAATCAGAAGAATTTGGGATAGGTTCCTAGGAATTTTATCTGGAAACTGCCCTGGTCACATACGTATAAAGTTAATGAGTCTACCCCTTTAAATCACTTAACTATGCAGATACCATAGGCTAACCATATTTAACTTATTTTAAGATGATTGGTCCACCAAAGGTTGTTATAGAGAGTAGTTTGGAGTAAAATGCTTCGTTAATGAAGATGGACTTAGTGTGAAAACACTGAGACAAGGTGTCCACTCGGAGACCACATGCTAATGAGGTTACTTTTGTGTTGGTTATCAGCTGAGAATATGGTTTTTAACTAATGAGATTGAGGTATTTTAACATGTAGAATATGTCCCATAACCCAAAGAAGTTGGCAGAATTCGTTCAATAACATGTACAGTACTATTTTTAATCTTTCCTACCATTAAAAAAATTCAGGATGCTGTTCTGTTCCTTTTGTGTCTAAGCGTCAAGTTGACCTTAACTATAATGCATCATTAAAATGCAATCATTGAGATTAATATGAGATAAAATTCTGGCCCTGCATAATTGAGAGCAAACAAGCTGTCTAAAATTACAATGAATAAAACAATTGGTAAAAAGCCTGACAAAAGAATCTTTAGAGTATTATGAAAGGGGCAAAATGTAGATCACCATATTTAAGGATGTGCCATATAAAGGAAATCTACTCACCACACAATTGCATTTACAAGCTGTGAAGGCCGAAGGTAACAATAAGTTAGCTGGGATGATGGACAAAGACAAATGATAGAATATTTTAAAGGGAAAGACTTTACATGTATTATACAGTAATAGGATAGAAAAAACAGTAAATCTTGACTAATTGTAAGCATGTTGCCACTGGACCATGTGCGCATATTCATTCTAACTTAGAAAAGAGCAGCCAGAATGTAACAGTGGGTATGTCATTAAATACAGCCCGAGGGAAACTCCATCTTCAACAACAACAACAACAACTGGTAACACATAACTTGTAGATGTTCATTAAATAAGAGTAAAACTTTCAAACTCTTTCACTTCATATCACGGCAAATCCTTGTTAGAAAGACACAACCACGGTATTGTTCCCACTGGTACATTCGTTTAATAATTAACAATCCAGAGATTCTCCGTCAGGGAGGTAAATAAGTCCTTGTACCATTTTGACGTTTGGTGACAGACTTGAAAGATACAAAATGAACAGAGAAAATATAAATGAAACACTCCTTTCTCGACCACACTGTAATCAGCTGCCGTCAAAAACGGTCACAGGACGTCTAATACTGCCTTTTAATTTCATCTATAAGTATTCCCACAGAACTTTGACCAAAGTGCACATGAACTTTTAACCATGTTGACCCAATCTCTGGGTAACTTAAAATGTTGATTGCTTGACAGATCATGGCACAGTATCAAACGATCAATACACTTCCATGGCTGAAGAAACAGGTGGTTAATTCATACTGGTAGGGTCAAGATGTTTTCTTTTCCTTTCGGTAAGGCTGTCTACTTAAATCAATCACTGACAACTCTGAAACAACAAAATAATAAACATAAACATATAAGCTTCTGAATAGACATGTACATACAGGCATGTCAATTGTAAGTAAGTTACCTTGGTTGTCTTTCTTAATTTGTACTAAAGGTTACCACTCTCAAATAAATGAGTTTAGGGAATTTAGGCAGAGTTTAGGGAATTCAGCCTAATATTTATTAATTTATTTAACAAGTGTTTAACATCGTACCAGAAATCTATTAACTAGAAGTATGCAACTGCCATATAGATAAGCTCACCAGTATCAGGGACTGAGACCCCTGTTGCCACATATCATGTGACATGGCACACAAAACAATTCAGAAGAACGCAACTTTAAAAATGATGCATTATGGGGGACTTCTGCCGGTCCTCGATCATAACGCTGTTTACTATACTAAAGGCATTACCCAGTGCAACTACATCGACAAATATTAAGCCAGTTGTCTGAATGAAACAATGCACTTGTATATTGGAAGTGCATGTATGCAGGTATTATCCAATCATAACCAATACATGCAATTTAATAGCAATCTACACAATCTGCCCTATATATCTACATCATGTAATACATATTTATGTTTAATACGTTCTAGATACACAGGGATCGGTAGACAATTTTTTGCCAGGGAGGGGAGGGAGGGGGAGCGGGGTCGCAATTAGTCAACTGCCAAAAGACATATGCTGGAGTTTCATGTATATGAAATTGTTGTTGTCAAGGTTAGCAGCAAGAAGAACATGTACTTCAGGGATCAAGAGGGAATTCCTTAAATGGAATTCAAAATGTCGAGATTCCATTCTGACGTTAATGCTCCACTCTTCCTCCACTAACTGGTTTATATAGCAGTGTAAATTGCTGGCAAGAGTAATTGTCCCGCGGGGACAAAAGTGGAGTGATTAGGAAGACTATTAGAGGTGGCGACACCAGGGACTGAGCGGCGACCTGGCTTTGACGTCATGGCCACCTCTCTTCTCAATAGCTGCTCTTTGGCAACTTGCTACTCCGTACACTCTAATCAGCTCAATTCTGATTCACCGTAGCCATTCTCATCTGCTATATTAGATTTTCATGTATGTTCAGTTCACCCTAACAGGAGAAATCTGTAAAAATATATGTCCAGGCCAAACTTTACATCACTCAGATAGTGTTCTTCCACATGTATATACATGTAAAAAATCAAACACAGTAAGAAAATATTCAAGAACAAGACAGTAGGATAACCACACTAAACAAACACCCAAAATTGGAAGTCCTTCATTTGTTGGAAAATTAAATCAGCTGCTGTTAAGAAATGTATCACTTTGCTTTACAACTTGGTACAAACTTTGTCAATTTACACCGAAATTCATCCTTATTGACATAAAATCCAGCACACTGGCACAGGATTGTGATAAACCAAAACCAATGAATCATCTAATGTTCTAGATGAACTCACAGGAGGCAGATCTTAAGCTAGAGTTGTTATAGCTAATCTACAGACCTCTCAAAATATTGTTTGTTTGATTGGGTTTTAACATTGTACTCAAGGGTATTTCACTTATATGACGACGTGCCAGCCCAATGGGTGAAGGAAATCACCCTCGACACCACTGGCAACAGACACAGACAAGACAAATACAGGATGACAACAAGACGCACTACAGATGCCACAAACAGATCAGCGCTGATAAGGTACTACAACATTTTAAGAGCCATATTTACACAACCATTTTTTTTTGTCTTACCTTGAAAACTATTGATCCTTCAATGCTAAGTAAAGAATGGTAAACCAGCGCATAGCATATAATGTCCTTTATGGTACTTAGAGATGAGTGTCCAATTGAAACCACATTCCTCCTGTGATTTGACGTAAAAGAGTTTTCTGTGTATTTATTAGTGTAGTACATTTCACTAAAATTGTGTTTATTTCATTCTGCGCAACCAATTATTCTAAATTTTCTAAAAAAAATATTTGACTGAATGTTCAATCACAAGTTTCTGCTTCATTTCAATCCAATAAATATAATCACACTGACATGAATAGATAGAGATTTTTCACATCTAATTCAATTAAACCTTTTATCATTTTCACTTTCACACAAAATTTATAACAATGTTACATGCAGTTGGTGTAAAAAAAAAAATTGGCCCTGCTGGCCATTCTACCACATCAAGTCCGAGATTCGTGGCCTTTAATAGTAGCATAGGAATGGAAAGATCAGTGTAACATTTAAAAATGCCACTATCAAATATTACCTCCTTTGTCAACTCCTAGACTAATGAGATTCCTTAAAATTTAACTATCACTTTGGTTCCCATAAATCATATTTGAAATCAGCGCCACTTGATTTCTATCCATGCAATGATATTAATAGTGTTTATTTCTGACCAAACAGCCACGATTTCTCATTCTTTTATTCTCAGCTGATTATCCCTGTTTAAATTCGAAACAATTATTCTCCTGGATTGAAACTATATTGGACATTATTATAAAGCATATTTTGTTTCAATTAATTCCAGGTAAGATCAATCAGGTATGTTAATTGTCATATGATACAGGAAGCTAGAGCGCTTGTAGGCTTTTTGTCATTCATTACAATGGTAACCCGACATTTATTCTTATGAGAATTGATCTAGCCACAGTTGCCGTAAAAAAAAAAAGAGGACAATAATTCTGGTGACAATTACCCGGATAATAATGCTGCAACAACTGGGTGACAGAACCAAAGACAAGACGGTAGGCCTACAATCAAAACAACAAAGATGTGACATAGTTTTTGCATTGCCCATATACCCCCCCCCCCCCCCCTCCTTAACCTGTTGAGCACTAGGAACAACAGAAGCCCCACCCACTAACCTTGACCAATATATTTCAAATTAATATAAAGGTTTGTTTGTTTGAATTTATGAAAATAAAGTGTTTTGCCAGTCGTCTTGTCAGATGTCAAGGAGACTCATGTGAATGGAGGAGTAGGATCGAGGAGGATCAGAAGTCTGACACGCAAACCTCTGAGCCACGACCACATCAAGGTAATCGTTAGAATGTTTTGGTTTGATTGGGGTAGAATGTATTCAACCAGAAGTCTATTAACTAGAAGTATTCAACTGCCATATAGGTAAGCTAACCAGCACTGGGGACCAAGCCCCCTGTTATATCGTATCATATGACGTAGCACAAGAAAATTCAGAAGAACGCAATTTAAAAATGATGCAGTATTGGAAAGTTCTGGCAGTTCTCGATCATAATGTTTCTAAATGAAATAAACAAATTTACATAGTGCAATATGTGCCTGTTTCAAAAAAAAGACTAAAAATGGAAACTAAATTGACAAAATATTAAGCAAGTCGTCCAAACGAAAACAATTGCTTTACGCAGTGGCTGACCAGGGATGAAATTACCCAGAGTTCCTCACAAGTAAAGACACATGTCTGAAATGTGACGTCACCATTTCTTGCTGGTCTACAATGCCGTGGACATTACTATATAGCAGTTACATACTTCTAGTTCAAAGACTTCTGGTCTTACCCATATCAGTTCAAGTCATATTCATGCTGTCCAAAGGTATACCATCCCGGGATTGGAATAACTTAATATGCGAATTTATTTATAATTTTAGTTACAATTTTGATGTATGTACACCAAATGTTACATAATTTTCTTTAACAATAGTTGTTCCGAATTCGGGGGAGATTTTTTTTACCCTGATGACCTAGCGCGGCATCATTCTAAACCTTATTCGCGCACCTACCGGAAATTCCAATTCTATATGGTATCGCCGAGCCATCTTGTCTGGTTTCCGATATTTCGGAAGGCAGCGCGCATTGATAGCCGATTTGTCGCGTCACAGCGTGGATGGACTTAGCAATACTTTGTAAACAACAGCTCGTGTTTGAACTTTATCTGTTATTATAATAAATGATCTATAGTTTGGTTTCGGTTCTGTTGCACCAACTTGTTAAAATAATAAACTCGCCTGTACAGATCAATAAAACCTTTATGTTCTTTTTTTCTTACGATTTTCACACAAGCGCGTGTATAAATAATTAAATAACGAAACTAGGGTAAGTTCCATGTCTATACATCCAGCCAAGGAACTAGTCCTAATTTAACCAAAATTAAAAGATGTTATAGCCTTTCAAAAAGTTATTAGCCTCGTGCTGGTACACCATCATACAAGTGAAGTAACCCGAAGTACAATGTCAAGTCCAAATTAAACAAAATAAAAACAATTTTCATTGTTTTTTTTAAGCAGGTTTGAATATGACCTGTTCAATTAATTCTGTCCAACGCTACCATTCCACAATGCAATTTTTATAGACAGTCTTACAACATCAAGGCCGTGGCTCAGTGGTAGCGAGTGCGCTTCCTGAACTGAACATGCTTCGATTTACCGTTCGAGTCCACCTTTCGACCATCAGGTATATGAGCGAGTCACATGTTGTGGCTCCGGCAATCGCGGGGGTGGTTTT
>JARFOD010000001.1:126083-141850 GCA_031763545.1 Mopalia muscosa | reverse complement strand
TTGTGCCAAGTTTGAGATTGCTGCGTAAAAAAGTGCGGAAGGAATAGCCCGGACAAGATCTGAGTGGACGGACGGACAGACGGACGGCCGGCCGGATGGACGGACGGACACTCAAGGCACAAACCTATGGTCCCTCCACCTCCCGGTGGGGGACTAATAATGCAATGGTGGCCACCTTGTTTTAAGGAATTTGGTGAAATTCAGTCCAATCCATTGTCTTAAAGGCATGAAGCCATCTTCAAAGTTTAAAGTTAATCTAAAAATTTATTCTCCTCTTATAATAGTGTTTAAAACACATACTGGCATGAATATGCTAAAGGTTTGTAATAACGACAATTTTGTTTACAGAATTTGGTGAAATGCAATCACAACTGCTGTTGAATTTTGAAAGCCAATAATTACTAGTTGGACATTTGTCACTCTATACTGGAAGGTCAGATCATGAATAGAGACCTTTAGCACTTTGAAAGGATTTCTTCTCTTTGACTTTGAACATAAATAAAATTCTAGTAAGCTATGGGCATATTATGCCTTAATCTCCAATATATAATTGAGCATCCAGGCACTTAAAAAAGATGTATATTTATTTACCTGATGAATAGAGTACCACATCAATTGAAATGTTCGTTAGTATTAATGCGGGGGACACACTGAACAATAAATCAGGGTGTGCAAATTAAATTATATATCATGAGAAGACGGCCCCTTTTCAATTTAAATATCACAAGTTCGAGTTAACAACTTTCCTTCATTTGTTTGGGGTTGAACATCGTATAAAAGACCAAAGTCACAACTCCGAAGAACGATCGTACTCAAGTGTATTCCACTTATAAGATGACGGATTGTCCACTTCATACTGTTCCTTGCCTGGTGGAAACCAAGAGGAAACATCGTAATAACCATCCCCCTTTGATGTGCAGAGCCCTATTTTGTGACTGACTAGATCCTGTGAATGGTACATTGAAGCAGGCTTAGAGAGTGTACTTGCTAACCACTAAGCCACTGGCCACTGGCCACTTACCTCCATTGATACTTACCAGTTTAGACAGACTATCTTCCAACAGTTGGCTTCTTCTACCAGGATCATTTTTTTCTTATCTTATCAAACCGAAGAAGTCTAGGAATTTTTCCTAATCGCTAATTCAGCCTAAGCTGTAAAGATTTGCGGTATGCTATTTTTCTTGTTAAGAATATTAAAATTTCAGAATAATTATTTTTAATTGTCTAGCCAAAACAAACAAAATTTTATTTGATTCGCATTAATTTCCTATTTATCAGAATTATTATACATGTACTCCTTGAACTTTAACAGTGAATAGCAAGTTAGCAACACTAAGAACACCATGCGCATGTATTAAATGTTTAAGCGCTTGCTTGATTGGAAATTTAATGTTTCTCTCGTGAGGGCTTTGTGAATACAGCCTGAATGTGCTGCCTCATGGAATGGTCTTATTCACAAGTCTCTTTAATACCTTATACTCAAATGTGGTTTCATGGATTGCGTAAGCTTTGTGTCAGTACGCAAACTGTACTCGTATTAACAGACAATGAACTAAAGTAATGGCCCTTTAATTTGTAGTTACTTTAACATCGTGCTTATGGTTATTTCACTCACAAACTAACAAGCTAGTCCCATGGGCGAAGGAACCACCCTTGACGTCACAGACAGAGACAAGACAAATACAGGACAATCACAGGACACAATACAAAGAACTCCCTAATAGGTCTACTTCTTGTCCCCACTTTAGATCGTACAGCATCAGTGCAACAGAAAGCTCCCTCAAACCACCCTACACCACTATTGAAGAGGTATTGTCAACTTGCCAGGACAGTTAAATTCAATGAAAGCTAGGGTCTCTTTGTTGAAGCAAACCCGAATTTTTGGTAAAAAAAACAATTCTTTTAATTTTTTAACCATTGGCCAAGGGAAATATGTGCAAAGCATATTTAAACTAAGCACTGGGTGACCACAAATTTCCAACTGAGCAAACACTTCGCACTATTCTAATGACTTACAGCTTAGCTAGTGTAGCCACTGTGTTGATGGCAGTGCATTATCATCCTTTTATACCTATGAGCAGAGGTTTAAAACCAATGAATTTTAATTGTTTATCTTTTTTAAAAAGATCTCAATATTTTTTAATTGTAGAAATTAGAATGTTACTGTTTATAATATTTTTATTCTTATTTTTTTAAATAAAATAGTTGCACCCATTATATCTCACACATAACCCGCTCATTCATACTTGTGCAAATTTTGGAAATCTCTTTCGGGAAGAATTGGAGGGCCCTAATTAGGGCCCAGAAAAAAAAAGGAAAATGGTGTACAGAAAAAACCAAAGAGGAGGAGGGCTATCGTTAACTACACAGATATAACATGGATCACAGTTGTAAATGTCTTAAGAAGTCTTTAGTTTTGTTTCCAGCATTGTAGGTTTCACAGTCCCAATATTTTGGTTTTGAAAACGCTGTTTTCCCTGTTAAGTGACGGTGCCGTTACTCGTGAGTTCTCTTCACTGGATACTGAACAGTTCGTTGTAAAAAATGGAAGCTGCAGTCTTAACAACTCTCCAAACACTAGTCCTCATCGTACTATAATAAGTAATGACTTTGAATCCGGAACATACAGTCTGTGTACAGCTTAAAATAGCCAAATACTATCTGTACTTGCCTCAACATTGTACTTAACTCGTAAGTTAGTTCACTATCAGTAAGAATACTGTTCAGTCCACACATTAAAACATTTCAAATCTTGAAAAATGGCACTTTGTTCATCTGTCTGCTTCGTCCACAAGTTTATGTTTACATAAGTTTAAAGAACATTTAAAGATTCAAAATATTTAACATTTATTTCACTAGAATAAACCTATGGAAGATCAAGTCTTGGACTCCATTAAGTCTACATGCACATTTTTTTAAAGGTCAATAACAAAGACAAGCACACAATTGAGGAAAGCAATTTTTGCTACATATAGCAAAGAAATAAGCAGAATTTAAAATGGAAAAAATCTGCAGAACAACTACATTTTAAACAACTAGTGCCAACTTTGGATATCAAACAACTATTTAGGCACTTTTTATATTTAGTCAGTTGTAAAATGTAACACATAATTGTGCATGTTGACCATTGATTGTTCATCTAGCACTAGTCTATGCGAACTTGGCCTTCACAATGCTAGAAGATAAAAAGAAAATAAGTATGGCTGGAATCACAGAGCTTTAAATGTAAAAGCCAATAACTTACGATCTCTAAAGTCAACATATGACATGAAATTTATGTAATCAAAATTCTAGCTACATAAACTCAAATCATTGCTTTTCATGTCTACCTCATATTTAACAGTTTGAAAAGATAAATTAGGAAACAACATAAAAGAAAAAAGAAAATAGCACAACTATATACAGGTTGAAAATTTCAAAATATATCCCTTGCTAATATTTCCCACCCTTTAACTTTAAAATACTGTATCCACCCCATTTAATACCCAATAATAGTCTTGTGCTCAACTTGACTAGAATACCTGTTGCCACAAGTATCTTAAAAGAAATCACGCACAAAAAAATAAAACTTATGTAAACATAAAACATGGGATAAGCTTGTAGTCAACAGGTCCTAACAGTGTTTTCTCTTTTTTAAAAATATGTAAAAATTTTTACAATACAAAATAATCTCCGTTTCAAAATAGTCTATTGCACTTTTTTTGCTTACTTTTGTAACCTACAATACTGGTATAGCTAGAGCACATCAAAACTTAAAATCTTCTTAATTAAAAAAATATTTACAATACATTTGCATCTGTGAAACTGTTTTGTGACATAGTAATTGAATTGACATTCCTCAGAAATAAATAATATTCATAAAAAAAATTATCGCTACCCCCCACCCCACCCACAGTACTATGCATCCCGTATATTGTTTTATTATAATGGCGAGAGGCCATGTTAAAAAAAATGATAGAATAGAAGCCCTCCTCCTCAAAAATCCCCCCAAATGTCATGACTAATGAAGTTACATTTAAAAAGTACTTTTACATCGAGCACTAAACGAAGTAACTTATAATTTATGACATGACAAATCAAAATGTAAATACTTTGATATGCTGTAAATCTTGAAGTGATGATGATCATGAAAAATGGTAATGACAATGTTTTCTTAGCTCAAATATGAACCTTCTCATCATGACGTAATGATTGGCCAATAATACAAAAATATGGCAATACGTCCTGGAATGCTTTACATACAGTTCTTGGTACTGCTAATGAGAGCTACGCCTGAACATGCACTTTCAGCATCATTTTCAAATGACTGGTCATATCTGCACAGTTATTGTTCACATTGGGACTTAAAATATCACTAACCATCCAGTGAGAGGGTGGCTTAGGAAGAACCTTCGGTGAGGGTGGATCACTAAATTTGGCACCAGCATATGGGAATGGTTGAACATCTTCCACCGAGATCAGCTGCATTTGAGATGGGGATAGTCCCTGTCGTGATGAAGATCTGGAATCTCGCTTCCCGTTTGGTGTACCCTGATTGGTTATCTTTCTCAAAGGACTTGGCGTATTCCTGATCGGTTCTAATGGGGATGAAGCATTATATACTGGTGGTGAGGTCAAACTCTTCCTTGAGCCCCCAACATTTTTAGGCCTTGGGTGTCGATTTGCATTATTACCATTGCCTTTTGGCTTATTTCTAGGTCGTCCATTTTCTTTGGTAGGATTCTTCATGACTCTCTTGCTTGGTGAACACATTTGCAGGCAAAGGTCAACTGTCAGTAGCTCTCTCTCTCTCTCTAACAACACTGACGTCACGAGCTATATAAATAGGTCAAACAGAAGTGGAGCACCTTCCTTCTGTCAACAAGTCGTTCTATCAGTTTGTTTTAAGTATGAAATGTAAATTACACACTATTAAGCACTAAATATACGATCGAAAATAAAACGATCGATGAAAGACCAGTGCTTGTTGTGTAAATCTTGTCTTTCTTGCACAAAAACAAAGACCAAATTTTCTTCAAAATGGCGATCGGCCTTAGTCGCTGTCAGACAAAATCCGACTCCGTTTCCAAGCTGAATTCTTCTTTTCGATATGGCTTTTTCGGTGAATTTGAATGGAATTTAAACGATTTATGATATAAAATGTCATTAAGAATGTTATCTTAACATCCCTACCCCAAATTGCTTTCTCTCCTCCTCGAATCTCACGATCTCTTCCTTCTAGCTTTTCGCGTCTCACTGAAGACAACAGGAAAATCGGGCCAAATTAACAAATAATCGACCAATCAAATCGTAGCACCCTGACACCTGCCACAGATGTTGACCAATCAGATGCTTTAAGTATTTTTAGCCTTATACGTCAATGAATGAAAACAAACATGAAATTATCTGAAATATTCTAGGTGTTTTAGTACATTCTATTATAGTGTATTTGATTTAACTTTTTCATAAAATGTATTATTTTTAGTTTTTAATAGTTCGTTTTTACGCCAAATCTTCGGCAAGGATCGTTCTGGAGGTATTTCCTACGGCTGTGACGTCATCAATGTAGGCGGGGAATCCTTTATTCGATTTCTCTGTGAAGGGGAACGATTTGCCTGGCGTTTTATGCCTACTGCAAGAACTCATTGGATTGTGTGTAAATTTTGGTGTTCACAACAGTCCGTTTCTGTCGTGAGTATATTTTATATATCAGCTGTGTTATTCACTCTTTGTTTTAATACTATGTCAAATTTTGACTTCATTTGAGACTGTTTTCCGCGATAATTCGCCAGGGTACGTGAGTACCGAGTGGTCCACTTGCATGCTGCTTGCTTTCGCATGGCCGCAAGCTCATTAACGCTGAACGCTTCAGTGTCCCGTTCTCGACGCTTGTCCGGGTTGAGTCAGGCTAAAAGTGGGTGGGGGAACAGTGTGGGTGTATGACTGAGACCGGTGAAACATTCGAACCCTTCGTGGATAGAGGAGGACGTTAAATCTTGGAACAAGTGTTAGACGAAACATCAGAGTTCTGTACAATCAGTGAGAAATTGAAGCTTGTAAATGTCAAATTAGATCTCTGTGTTGTTCCGTTTCTAGTTTAGGCCTAATATTTTAAGAATTTATTGGTACTTGTTTAGAAACCTTGTTATCGGTACCCGGTAAGTAGAAATTAGTTTTATGAATTTGTAAGTCATTATGGCATCGTGGCAAACATTGTATGGTTTTCTATTTTGTGTAGCATTTATTACCAATGGTTTAATAACAAATCTTTTAGAATTTTGCTTTTAATATAAAGCAAAATTCATCAGTTATTAAATAAAACGACAATCAAGAAAGTTTAAGGATATGGTATCCTAATATATGTTTATTTACTACATTTAAAATCTTTAAGTGTACCCAGTCTATACATGAGGCCGTTGTGGCACTCTCATCACACAACACCTATTTAAAACAGACCCTTATCAATCTTTTAATATCACATTTAAATATTGATTTTGTTGTATTTGCTATGTTTACAGCAGAAACCTGCAGTAAAGAAGATCGCTCCGCCTTAGAAAACAGTGCCCAGTTTATGGTTCGTTTGAATCATGCCTATTGCTGCCTCCCAAAAAGACAATCAAGTTCGTTATCGCCACATATTACCAAAGCCACCTGGTTTTAGTGGACATCCACTACATCACCTTCCTGGACATATTTCACCAACATCTGTCAATATTGGACCAAGATATGGCCACGATTCAGGTAGCATTCTGCCTGATTACGGACATTTGCCTGGTATGTCAGCCGCAAATTCTAGTGGCGAAAGTTTTGAACATTTCTTCAGTACCCACAGCCCTCCTATTCTAAATCTCAGTCCGAACTTAAGCCCGACGGAGCCTCAACGAACGTCTCCATTCTATGATCTAAGAGAGTCTACTAGAAGGAGAAGCCTCCAGGGTGAGTACAATAATGTTAATTTGAATATAAATGTCACCAAAAAACTTACTAATGAATTAGCTGTTTAATTCAGCCAGAGCCTTATGGCAAAGGGCAATAACTGGAGTCTGAGTATGTTCTATTCAAGTATTTTCAATCAAACATTATTATATTTTATGGTTTGTGACTTTGTGTTTCATAGGATGACTACACAGTCTTATTATGCTGAAAACATAGATCTTTGAACACCACTTTTTTATACCAGTCGTTCCGTTCAGCTCAACTGGCTTTACATGTTGTTAAGGGGGAGTGTGACTAAAGCTAAATCAAACTGCCTTTGCTTGGCAATGGAGTAATATTATCTTTCCTACACAACAAACAAATTCTCATTTTATGGTGGTATTAATATGGCTATTTAAGCCTATGCTGTTTGGGGTACATTGCGGTCAATCATATAAGTGAAGTACCCTTGAGCCCGTCCAGATCGTATCAATCAATCAATCAATCAATCAAGAGATTAGTTTTCTGTACCTGTATAGTCGGAGTTAATATTGATTATAGGTATTGATTTTGTTAGAAATCCTGTCATGAAATATGAGAGAAGTTTAGATTGTGTGTGACACATGAGCTTATAAGGTGAGTATTGATTAAAATGACTTCAGACTCTTGGGAATTAATTAAAGCTGGTTCTTGGACTGTGCATAATATCATGAATCACGATTTGTCAGATTGATGAACATGGACTAGTCAGACCTCATTGCTGCAAAAAAAAAAAAATACCCGTTACAATATTGAATTTACATATTTTATTTTTTTGTACACTATTATTTAAACATACGATGACTTTTGATCAAAAATGTGTAACATTTAATTTTTTTTTTTTTTTTTCGCCCTTTCATATTTCCGAGTCAAAAAGCCCCACTATAATATATAATGTAAGCTTAACTTTTTAAACGTTAAATTTGCAGATCAAAAAGCCCCACTATAATATATAATGTTGTATAAGCTTAACTGTTGAAATGTTATATTTTTTTTTAAAAGTAAATGTGTAGGTTTCCAAGTTAACCCCAAATTTGTGCGAGCTTCTTATTGCCCGGGTACACTTAAAACTAAGGTGTAACTCAAAGCTGATGTGATACGAGCGAAATCACCTGAAGTGTCATATACAGTACCAATCCATCAAGCACTCACTCAATCCATTCGTTGTAAATTACAGAGTTCTAAAAATACCATGTATTATAATTTTTCATTAAGTGACATTTTTGTTTTTCGATTTTCTGCTCATTTGACAAACACTTTGGCAGTGATTATCAGTAACCACTGCTCACACTAAGGCGCTCTCTTAATCCTCGGTTGTTTACTTGTTGCCTGGAAACCAAAGAGTTATAATTTTTATAAAGCCAGTGTCAAGCCATGCCTGATACATCTTTAAAAATTTATATCTTTTTGATGTCCATATCAAAATGGGATCAATGTTCACACATTTCAGTTGTTTGTAGAAGCACATTTTTTTGCTTGATATGGAAATTATGCTGTAGTAATTAAAAATTAGTCTTCACTCCTTACTTCATTATAACAAATAATTTTAAAGAGTTAAAAAACAGTTAGCTGTGTAATTGTTTTGTTTAGTTCTATCATAAATCTTTGACATGTATGTATTTTAATTTTAAAAAAATTGTTTCTAAGCCAAAGGTTACTTGAGCTGTGGGGTATCATGTTTAGTTTAGTATCTGTTAAAAAAATAAAAAGATTAAATTTATTTTAAAGTGACTATGTTAGGGCTTTGGTCAATCTTTTTGGTCAACCTATGTTAATACCCTGAACCCCCCTGCTTGACCCTCTAAAATAAATCTGAATTGATTGGACTGAAGCAATGTCCATGGCTATTGAGTCTTAATTTAGAGGGGCTGGTGTGGGGTGATCATTTTTCTAACTTAGTTGTTTTAGAAGATGGTGTCAGATCTGTATTTGAACTAAGCAGATGTCAAAATCTGAACATGTGCTGTCATTACTATTAATAAACCTTATTTCCATCTGTGCAGTAGCCTTTATTTTCATATCTGATCGATATTTTTTAAAAAAGCATCAAGTGCAAATGCTTATAGGAAAAACTTCATTATTGTCTAAATGGGACCACTTGTAGCCAGTTTCCTTCTAACTCAGTTATTAGTAGAAGCTAACCAGGGCAAACCTACGTTATATACAAGATACAGTTCACATGTATTTCTAGCTACATGTTCATCATGACTAGAAGCATTTATGGATCTTGTCTGTGTTTTATAAAGTGTGTCTAGTGTGCATACTATATTTTATTTAATTATACCATTTAGACAAAATGTGCACTTCTTACAATATACCCCTTTTGTCAAGAAATGTTATGTAATAGCTCTAAAACAATTTTTGAGGTATCTTTGTCTTGATGAATTGCATTACAATTTTACTTTATTACCTGATCATATTGGCTAATTAAGTAAAACATTATTAAGGGGTTGGCTTACATTTACATACGGTTGCCATTTAGGACACCACATGTGTTGTTGTATTTTTCCTCTGTGTGAGCTCAACAAAATGAATCTCACATAATTCTGTCAAACATGTCATTTGTGATCATCTGAATTATGCTCAGCTATGATAAGAATTGAAATTTAGTTATGAGGTATACATTTTCATGTACCAGATTCCCAACAAAGGTTGTTTTCAAAGATCACTGCCAGTTGATAGTTGTTAGAAGCCATCAATAGAACATAAATTAAAATAAATCATGTGTGGCTTGATCCAAACATAGTGAGTAGAGCTTCTTTCTCAGCTGTTTATAATCTGGCTGAATAGAATAACTCCAGTGCGCCCCAAACACAACAAGTACTCTGCTATCTTCTATTGTAAAAACAACAGTTGTGGGTTACTTTGACAATGCACCCATGGAGGGGATGGGTAGTTGGGGGTCAACTGAAAGATGAAGAGTGCAGGGGGTGGGGCTTAAAGCTGTAATAACCCTGTGTTTCACAGGGTCTGATTGTAGGGTGTAAGCCACCATGACACCCTGCCACATGCGGAGAACCTTGTCCAACTAAAATGAATCCAGGTATTGCCTGAAAAAGACACAGGGCATCATGTTCAGGCTTGTTGAGACTGATTACTCCAGTGGTGGCAAGGGGAACTGGTTCTACCATTCACAGAGCAGATGTCTCCAGTATCTGAAATAAGGCCTCCCTACCCAAAGGGCAACAGGTTGGACTTTAATTACCGCACATTCAGCTCACCTGGCTTGACAGCTGAAAGGGTCATTTTACTCCCATAGACCAGACAGATCCCTATGGAACCCCTTCTCCCACCCACTGTCATGTCCAGTTATCCATTGATCAAGGAGATATGCCAATGTCACCATAGTGAATTGCCTGAAGCTACATGTATGGTCATAAATAAACATGATTCGTGTTTCATTCTATGGCTGTTTGACCCTGCGTCACACCCACTACAGAAGTATTCACTTCAGAGTATTATACTGGTACAGAATCAACCAATCAAACACGGACCATCCCTAGTTTCAAAAAAAGGAAAACTACACTTAAGACTGAAGTGAATTCTGTATATGACTCTCCAAATTAATACTGAGTGTTTACAGCGATTCTATCAAAATTTATACATGTCACCTTCACGTCACAAGTGGTAAAAGAAAAAAATGAAACATATCCTATTAATCATTCATAAGTGGTGAATGAAAAATATGCTCAGAATGAATAGTTTGAAGTTTTATCCAATTAAAAAGGTGTCAAGCAATGGCTGGTAACTTCAAAATCAAATTCACACAATGTTTCAAAAGTCAAAAAATACAATCTTAATCGAAAATCAGATGACAAAATATGTCCAAATCTGTGGAAGAATGCAAATTTAGACGAAGACAGCAAACAATTTCGAAAACTTATAACTCATTCCTCCTAAATAAAGATTTCATAACCATGGGAAAACCCTGTTCTGTCTGTTATCCCCAGCAGCACAGACCTGATGTACATAAGTGAAATACCCTTGCCACCATGTTATACCACAATCAAGCAAACCTTTTTCATGGCAACTCATTATTTTTGGTAATTCAACGATTCATCTAATTCGAGACCAAATAATCTCTCAGGAGTATTGTTTATGCAAAATTTTAAATCCTACAAATTTTAAATGGGTAGTCAAACAAGTCATAATTCTTTTCTCTTCTTCTCACTTAAAAAAGGCAACAGTTGGTAAAATAATCCACCTCTTGCTTTACCTGTGATGTCTAAGGTGTCATCAACCAGCTGTCCACCCCCTGCTGTCTAATTATCACCTGGACATAAACCATGTAAAGCATGTCTCACCTTATGACCACAAGGGGTCAAATGAGCAGGTTTATGGGTAGACTATTCAAACCAGTTAGCACTTGAACCAGTATATGGTATGATATTTTAGTCCCTGTTGTGATCACTACATGTTGTCAGATTAAATCAGAATTAACTATCAAACCTGTATAATACAAGTACCAAACATTACCAATACCACATGTTGATTACTTCCTGTTTTTTGAGCAAAACTCAAAGAATTTTTGTTTTGGTTAAAAAACAATATGGCTGTTTGTGTTTAAAATTATTTGTGATGGCAGAATATATATATGCTCAACAAAATCATTTCATCTGAGTGAACTAAGTGGTTTAATTTAAGATTCAACCAATTTCACACAAATCTTTGTTCTGTGTGAATATTAAAATAGTTAAAAACAAAAATGTTAAATACAGTTAATCAACATTGGCTTATTCTGTTTTAATGTCAAATATTTTTAATTTGAAAATCCAGAATAGTTCAAAATTTGGTGCCATATGCAGCTGCTATATTTTTTCAAATAAATAAATTAAATTGTTAGCTTCTGTTAAATTCAAATGTATGCTCAATATAAAACTTTAAGTTCATCAGAAGCAGTGAGCATTACAAAATATCAGTACATGTATGAGCTTACAGCACTCGCAAATAATGTTTAATTCTTAAATGAATAATAGATAAATTCTGAGTAAATGTTCAAATCTTTCAGTTTGAGGAATTCCAAATCAGACAGGTATTATTACTGAACACAGTCAAATCCATAGAAAACTTCTCCCCTCTTGTTGTAGATCTAAGTGAATTTGTTCAAATCTTTCTATTTGAGAAATTCCAAATTAGACACATATTAATACACCACTGAAAACTGATCCCCTCTTGTTGTAGGCAGTGTCTTCAGGTAAAAACAATGCTATCTAAAGTTCTTAGCTTTGGAGGAAAATTAACTTTCCATGAAACATAGCTTATCACCTTTATATTGTTGTGGAAGTATTAATTGTAGTTGGAATACGCCTATGAGATAAGTGCTAAAACAGTTAACACTAAGCATTGGAATGCACACCAACAATACACTTGACTTGAGCGCAGCATAAAACACCAATCAATCAGCCAAGTGAATCAATGCTTTCAATCAATCAAAACAGACCAATCCAATATTTTTTATATTTGAGTATATGAGCAAGTCACATGTTGTGGCTCTGATAATCACGTGGGGTGGTTTTTACGAGGTTTTCTCTAGGTTTTCCACCATAATCAGGCTAGGTGCAGTGTCAAGTGGACAATCCGTCAATATAAGTGAAATACCCTTGAGTACGACGTTAAACCCCAATCAAACAAACAAAGAAACATTTTGACATTTAGAGGGTGTATTTATCTCCGGTGTAGCAGCTATATATGTTGTGGGTATGATGAGCCAGTATGGCGAAAAAATCGTACTGGTTTGCTTCATAAAGTTGTTCTGTTTTCAAACAAAAGAATGCTTGATTCTCAATTTAGTTTTCAAGCTTTGAAATTAGAATCTATAGCATAGTATTTTTAACAACAGAACAAGAGGGAGTATTGACTGATTGATTGGTGTTTAAAGCCGTGTTTAAAGGTATTTCACTTATAACATTAAAATATGACTGATACGTTCTTAAACTATAGCCACAAAAACACATCCATAAACAAGCATTTTTTGCTATGCTGGAAATAAATTTTCGTTCAATCCGTATTTAAAGTGGTAGGAATATGCTGGAAGCCTTCTGCCTGTAGCCGGAGAATACAGTGTTTCAAATCTGTATTTTCACAGATATAGGCATTCACATTTTTCACTTTCTTTCCAATGTTAAATTTGATTGAAATAGGGTAAATTAAATGCCTTTCACAGTATCTCAAACACACTTTTGTTTTCTTCTCTCTGGGTCATCTGTAAGGGTATCACATAGCAGACTTGTCATCTTGTTGTTTTTTTCCTTTAACATAGAATTGCCTTTGTTACAGCAAACTTTAATGTTTCTGTTTACCTACATTACAAATTTTGTTAGAAAGTGTCGTCTTTGTAAGTTCCCTGTGTACTTGGAGGTCATTTCAATTTCCTGTAATGAATAATAGTACAGGCTTGTAGACTATAAATATACATGACAAATCTCTTTTTGGTGTGTGTGTCACCAAATCTGAGTTAAATAGATGGTATTGGAAGCATCTTTTTATCGTTAGCTTGTCATAAGATGTTCTTATTTTTCACCTGGTTCATTTAGACAGTGTGGGATTTTGTTTTTGATGGCCCTTCCATCAGTGTCATGAAATTGTAGTTTAACGTTGTTTGTGACAATGTTTTATAGAAAGTTAAATGGATCTTCCTGTACCATGGTGCTAATAGCTTTAATAGGAGACATTTTCACTTGATTTGCTTGGGTGTGTTGTCCATTTCGTCTTTTTCTTGCACGGTTTTTGTGGCGAGCAGTTAAAGGGAGTATCCTGGGGTCCGTTTCACTAAGCTATTTCTTTAATCCTTATGTAAAACATTATCACCATGGCGACCAGCACTGAAGACATAAAGTGTGATGGCACTTATGTTCAAATGATGTAATCATCGCTTTGTGAAACTGGGGCCTGTGCCCTTGTGCTCTCTGAGGCTAGGAGAAATCTGTCAAGAGTTGTTCTGTTCTGGTGTCCTTCACAATGTTTTGTGCCTTAAGACAACTTGGCGTCAAACACAAGCCTGATGTTAATCTTACAGTAAAGAGAAAGCGGGTAATTGGAAGGAGTATTCTGTTGCCAGGGCAACATGAAATCATCCCTGTTTTGCATCATGTGATGTCATTGTTTGTAGCCAATGAAATTAAGGGGGGTTTCCTTCACAAGTTCTGCTTCCATGAAGGACCATGACACCAGTCACACCACACATGTGAAATAATCTTAAGCATGGTGTAAAACCCTATAAATCTTCAGTTTATACTTAACTACATCAATTAGATTCAAACCCTATTGTATGAGTTAATTGAACCTTAGTACAACACTGTCCAATGTGATCATAAAAGTCACATGAAACAGACTTTCTTGTGTTGTGTTGTTAACTGGTTTAAATATTCCAGACTGATTTGGAAAATTGAAAATAAAGTGCCTAAAGTTGGTCTATCATTAGCAAACAAACAGTCTACTTATCAGTGGAAACCAAGTATTAGGATTTGTTGGCTCGGACTTTAAGCAGTACTTAATGTTATTTTGGTTATATGAAGACAGACCAGCCCAATGTGCGAAGGAAATCGCCCTCAACACCTCTGGCAACAAACAACGGTAAACCAGGATAATCAGGGATGCAAAAGAAAGATATAAAAGACATCACCAATAGGTCGGCTCCATGTTGCCCCTTAGCTCTAAGAGAGCCAGGGCAACAGGAAGCTCCTTCCAAACTGTCCCCACAAGGATTTTGAAAGCCAAGGCATATTATTCAGATTCCTTGTTCTCTGAAGCTTGATTCCACCAGCCTCAGAGATTTAGGGCCTCAGCTGGACCTGATCAGTGACCATTGTTCCAGGGTTGGCTGGTTATGCCACATTAGAACTATGGTGGCACAGAACTCTAAATACCTCAATAATTCTACCTCATTTTTGGATAATACATACTGCTAAAAAATACAATATTGCTATCTTTTAACCATTGTTTGATGTTCCATTACTGCAGTACTGTATTCCAGTTGCAATAGTTAGTTATAAATATCACCTGGTCATAAGATAAACATCTCAGAACAGTTTAAATTCACATTTTCTTATAGAATTATTAGAGTGTTTACCCAACCTTTATAATACTGCTGTTTGGACTGGCTATAATGTTGACTGCAGGCAATAAAGTAAATTATCTAATACTTTGGTGTAAAAAAAATACATTAAACTTTCAGCGATAATAAACTATCTGGAAACAGTTTTTTCTTTCTGATTTTTTTTTCAACATAAAATGTTGAATAATTGCAAGGGACAAATTGCATGAACATCGATTAATGGTGTGTCGAAAAGGCTTAATGAAAATAAATTTTAGAATGTTTACTGCAGTATAGATTTCCTTTCCTGGACAAAGGCTGTATGCTGGCCAAGCTAAATTTTCTCTTATTTCTATCATGGCCTGTCATTTTCCTCTTTTGTTCTAACTGATGACAGTTATACATAAAGAGAAGACCTACATATCTGATAAAGTTAGCCCTCATGTGTCAAGTTTTCAAACTGGCCTTTGTCACTATTTATTAACCAATGAGCATTACTAGCCATAGCTTTTATATACCTTCACCGCAAGACTAGAAATTGCTATAAGTGAAAATATAAACACTGATTTTGCACTTTAATAAAAGTTTGATGAACATAATTAAATTTGACTGACTTCAGGATCACATGTTTCTGAAAATATTTGCTTTTGATTCCTGTATATTTATAGCTTTTGAATGAAATGTAGCCAAAATGTGCCCTTCTTCTAAAGGGCTGGACCCTGCAGAATACTCCCTCGGCTTCCTCGGTCGATCGTAAGAGGCGAGAAAAGAGGTTGCTTTCTGTTACCCTGATGTTCGCAGA
>JARFOD010000001.1:80211-106356 GCA_031763545.1 Mopalia muscosa | reverse complement strand
AAGTGGTATGTTCCCCCATGGCTGACAGAAAATATATACTTTAATTATTTTGTCCTTTGTCAGAGGGCTGGTGTCCTATAAAGCTTAATGATGTAGCCTGATTTCAAAACAACACATTAAAAGACATATTACCAAAACTAGAAATTCACATTAAACTAAGCTTCAAATCAGTCAAATCCACCTGAGCATTGATTTTGTGTTCTTCAAAAGTTTTTGGTTTTAGTTAGTGAGAACTTGTATTTGGTAACAAAGAATTGATTAAAACATATGATAATTAGAAAGAAAAAAACCCACATCTTTCAAAGCTTTACAAAAACATTCCAGAACCATTTGTGCACTGAATTTGTTTTTGGATTCTTGGTGTGTTGTTTTTTCCTCAAATTACTAAAAGTATAGTTCGAAATATAAGTTTCATAAACATCCCAGGCCAACAAGCCTCGATGATTTAGCTTATTAAGAAACTGGTTTAATTGGTGGAAAAACAGCCTGAAGGATTATTTTACAGGTATTCAAATATTGAGCCTGAGTTAAGTCAGGGACAGAGTTTAACTGTTAAATAGCAGATAGGGTTTAACAATGGGTGGTTTGTTCACAGGTAAACATGGTTCAAACTCGTTAAGGTAAAATCTAGCCTAATCCAAGTAGAAATAGCTTCACTGTTCACATTCTTGTCTCATTAGCCTTTCAGGTGTCAGAAAGAAACTTAATACAAACCATGTAATAATTATCCACATTATGATCTGAATGTCAAAAGGCCTGTTAACAGCAGGACCTTTCCAAAGAGTTTATGAGAATTCTTTGACCCAAATCCCAATAATAGCTCCAAAACCTTGTTGAATCACGATGACTTGCTGGAAAATATTGTGTAATTGTTGTAACTTCATATTTCTTAGGTAAGACAATAATTTACTCTAAACACGCAACTGACATATTAAAATATCTACTAATAAATACCTGTTATAAATGAATAAGCAATTTGTTTAAATACATGTAACATAACACATTCATCTTTATCAGGGCTTGAAATAACCATTTTAATCGGTTATTTTGAAAACTAGGTTTAATTTTTATCGGTTATTCTTGTTTAACATAGAAATTCTCCAAACTTTGATAATTTTAATTGGTAATCAGTGACCAATGGCCCTTATTCTAACCTGTACACCATTATAGCTTTGTTGAGATGTTGAATGCAATGTGTTAATTTATTCCACTTTTAAAAGCGAAACAACCAGAATAGCTACTGACAGACCATGAAATCAGTTCAATCAAAGATGAAATTATAGGATAGCTGATCTGTTGATTGGTTGATAATCTCAAACAAGTATGCCATTACTTTAAAACATACACTTATCTTGATGGATTGATTCATTGGTGTTTAACGCTGTGCTTAAGGGTATTTCACTTCTTTGGCGGCATTGTACTTCCAGCAAGTGAATAGCAGCACAACCATAAAGTAAAGCTGACGATGGTTTAATAAACCAAAATATAGAAACTTAACATGCATATCTTGTTGCTTTTCAGAGCTGTGACCTTAGTCTAATGAGGTAAATGCTTTTGAATGGTCTGTTGGAAATTTAATGCTCCCCCATACATGCAGCAGACATGAACAGAAATATGCTTCAATTGCACTGTCCTTTATAGCCAGATGCCCTAGCAAATGTTGACATCAATAACATAAATATTTAACAGAATGTCATTATCTTTTTACATTTAATTTTGCCAACATTGCTGTTCCACATAAATGGTTCCAATTATCAACGTCATTTTGAATATGTTTAACATTCATTAACTTCACTCAAATCTGAAAAGTAACAAATTCCTGACTAAATGTTATAACGTAAGCTTAATATAAGTATTTGTTTGTTAGGCTGTACTTAAAAACTTTTTCACTCATATGACAGAGTGTCAGCCCAATGGATGCACGAAACAAGCCTAAAATGTCCACAAGCATTTACAAAAAACATTACATGTTTTAAAAAACATGTTTCCACTGTTTTTATTTTTGAAATTAAACAAATTAATTTAAAAATCATAAAACATAAACTACATTTGAGTGGTCAGAAGTTTGAGGATTACATAGGTGTAAGGGGCAGATCTCATAGAGTAATCCCCATACAACTTCATCACAACTTGGATTTTAGCCCCTAGTGGGAAGATCTTAATAAGAGTTATATGATGATTATATCTATAAATGGAAACATAATTGTTTTGTTATAATTTAACACAATTAGCTATATTGAATAACCACAAATGACCACAATGGACCAAAATCTTAACAGGTGTTGAGTTCCTTTTTGTGGTTAGTCTCAACAAACAAGGTAATGCCAATACCCAATACAAATTCATCGTAAACTGATCAAACTTAGCCAGGAGAGCACCGGGGCAACAGGAAGCTCCCTCAAACCACCCACTTTACATGCATATCAGTTGAAAGAGCAGTAACATATGGGACCTTGTCTGAAGAGAGATGCCTGTAGGAGAGTTTATCATAATTAAAAACCTCACAATGACAGGGAATAAAAGTGTCAATATGCCTTCTGGGTATAATCCTATCCAAATAACCCAACAATGCAGTCTTCTGAGATTGGCCATGGATAAGTAGTTTTGACAGTGGTGATAGCACTACCATGTATGTTCCAGCTGGCCCTTGTTCTAATGTGACAATCTGGCATACATGTCAGATCAGTATTTAGCAGGTTTCGTTAAATCCAGACCACCTAAGATGTCCAGTTCACACCTGTGTATCTACAGCCAGTTCTAACAGAGAAGAAAATCACACCCAGGCCTAGCTTTCTTAACAATAACACCATTGTCTCAAACCACTTCCCCATTAATGTCCACTTCTCTCTTTAGATATATAAACACATATACATTTCATATACAAAAATAGATCCTATTTTTATAACTTTAGGCATTAATAAAAACTTTCTTTTTGATGCCAAGGTCATTTATAATAATAATTGTCAAGAAAATATATAAAATTCACTTTTCTAAAGTCTAATTCTGGACATTTTCAAGTTACCAGTTGCAAATATTTCAGTCTGTTGACAGTCAACTATCATTTCAATGTGGTATTTTATGCTACATATTTAAAAGATCACAAATAATTTCCCATTGGTTAAGGCCAGTACTTATGATACATCCATTGCCAGACTCCAATGTCTTCATTTAGCAATGGAGAATCATTAATTTCTAACAAAATAGAGCACTTCACTCACATTTAATGCTTGTTAGTGAGTGAGGTTTTTGACTGTTGGCACAAATCACCATCATTGCCATCATAGAGATTACATTACCCACCCTAATCCTGTTATACACCAGTCAATCAATCTTAAATATTCAAAACTCTTCAGCGCTAAGATACACACATTTTTAACTCAACTTAAATAGATTTTCAATTTATTCTTTAATGTTTTCTAAATGATAATTGCCTGTATTATACAGTCGGCAATGAGAAAAAAAGCCTACATGTAAATGTCTGTAATTGAATATACAGTACTATTACTTGTTTACATACATACTTTTAGGCAGAGGGTGTCATGGTTGTGCCAAGAAACCAATTGAGACACCCAATTTCAGTCATGGGAAAGATACATGTAGGATAACAATAAAATGAGGCACCTTGTTTCTGTAAAAATGGCGATTTCTTCTTGATTTCTGAATAATAATGTGTGTGTATATTATTATAATGGTCAAACTAACGCCATTTGTTGCTGTGTACATCATAACATGTATCCTCAATCTATCTCAGTTTGTAAACCAAGATGTGTTAACTGTTTCTCGCATCTGTCTTTTCTCACCACGGAATTGTTTCAACTTCATACAACATCTTTTCCACAAACATTCCGACACAGAATTCAAGATATTTCTTAAACTTCTGGTGAAAACACTGACTTAAAGTCTTAAAAATCTCACTTTTTTTGTAGACAAAAAACCTCTGTGGCATGTGTTTATATTATTAGAGCTTTGGAATATTAAACCATATGTTTTGTAAGGGAGTGGAGGCTTTAGAAAATGTCAGGAGTAGAGAACAAAACCAGCCTAGCTAATTCACACTGATACAAAAATGTCTATAGCGGGAAATGCCTGGTCTATGGACTAGTGGCCTTTTCAGTGAACCAACAATCAATCAAGTTTGAGAGAATCTGTTCACACTTTGCCTTCTCACCCTCGTCCAAAGCTACAGGTAAAAATAAGACAAATATTAAACACAGCAGAAGTTATTATCATGATCCCTGGAGGTAAACTAAACTGGTTGCCATTCTTTCTTCATCAACTAGTTGGTATAATATTGACTCAGCCTGACATGTCAAAGAGAAGGCAGTAATTATTGGACACCTGGCTGGGCTGTGACTGTGGTACTATCCAAGTGTAACTCTACAGGCTAGTTCTATTTACCTCTGTCCACTTACCTGTACTTAACGAGCAGGTAAACCACAGGTGTAAGTAACCAAGACCCTTTACACAGCCTGACAAATTATGTTTTAATACATCCACAGTATAAATACCAACACTGATCAGTGACCACAAGCAGTGAGGGAGGGCTGTTTCACTTAAATATTTCACATGACGGCTTTGGAATTATTGCAAAGCTGAGATTGAGATGTCGTAACAATACAATCAGACATCAGACAATACAATCAGCCTAATATCTACACTGCTGCAAACCCTGCACTGTTTTTCACACATGTATTATATCATCAATGACATGATGTCTAGATTTATAAAAAAGAAGTTCAAAATGTTTTCAAGGAGTATACTTGGGTGCAACAGGACTAGGGTTACGTTCAAAATATCTGATAATCATCTCCTGATGATGGCATAATAAATGCTGAAATATTGACTCAAAATGAAGACATCTTTTTTTCAGAATAACACAGATGTATACATCTTCACTACTTGTGAATTCTGAAATTCTTGGACAACATATAGTCAAGTAGAAAATAAGGCCAAAAAATCCCAACAGATAACAGGAAAATGTTTTAAATTTCCCCAACACTCAGAAATCTATAAAAGCGCTTGTCAAATATTTCCAAATCTTTTAAGGAGTTAAACTAGATTAAGATCAGGAAATGATACTACATGTAACACTCTAATATATCTCTGTGTAATTACTAAGTTTCAATGGTAATATAACTGGATGACTGAAAATCTAGTAAAGATAAGCCCTAAATCTGGACACTTAATATTCAGCATGGCAATGTAAGGTATGGTAATCAGTAAATATGACACCTCGTTTATCGCCAGTAATTAATTATACTAAAGACTTCTTTACACCTCAGGTATTATACCGCAAACTGGGTTCTGCTACGCCAAACAAATAACTGTTATTATATGGTAAAAAAATCTGGCTACAGGTCAGTTGTCAGAGTTATAAATGAATGTGAATCAGGCAATGACACTGGAAGGGTCCTCATAATACACAGAGTAGACATCTTCACTATAAAATAATGTTCAATAAAACTGGGTTCATTTCTACTCCTTTCATAATACTTACTGATTTAATACATCTAAACTACTTTACAAAAGCATATTGGATAATTAATCAAACATATTGGATTATTAATAAAACATATTGGATAATTAATAAAACGTACAATTTCTACATCTTTCATAGATACATTTTTTATATCTGCAATTAATATTTGTTTGCATATAGTGTGTTTTGCAGTTTTTTGTTTTCTTATCTTTGCTGAATAAACAAAAGTAGTTTTGATCAGTACTGTGTTTATCTCTCTCCCTAATAAATTCCTCAACTGTCAGAATTATGTAAGATAACCAAGGCAGCTAACAGAAAAAATTTATCTAGAATATTTTGAACATCAAAACTTTCTATTCTGCATAATCATGCAGGAACATCTACCTGACAAGAGATGATCTTGGACACCTGTAAGCTTAAAGTAGTTCAACAATGCTTTCGGTCAATTTATAGAATAGTAACAATCACATATTGGCAAGGGCTAAGGCAGAGGGGTGTCCACTCATCATACCCTTAAAACATTGTGTATTGAACACACCTATTTTAAGAAACTTTAAAATGCAGGAGATTGGAAAACAAATGGACACACAATTGCTTAAAAAGAGAAGCAAAATTACCATTTTGGACATTATAGGCCTACTACTTTTGATTTCTGGTAGAGCCCCTCAGTGCATATCATCCTGCCTCCATCATTATTGAGGCCTGAGCCAAGAGGGGTCCGTGATTTTAAATGTCCAATATTATAATAATATTCTTAAGTTCTTAACCTGTACAGTATCAAATAGGGCCTAATTATTTGGGTTGAAATTACAACTGGGCTGAAATGAAGAAATATATTACAACCCTTTTGATGCAAAAAAAGACATGGTGGGAAACATCTTCTAAACAAGGAACAAGAATTAAATTTTTTCTGAAAAACTTTAGGAACATGTATAATAGAAACGTATAGCATCAGTTGAATACTTACAGTCTGTAGAGATTAGGCATGTTTATAAACAACAAATCTGGGACATGTCTCAGTTGATTTTTATTTAGCCTCCTGCAAGAAGAAAAAGAACAGACATAATTAAAATTTAGTCACTATCTCTGACTCTAACTAAAAATTTCAAATGAACACGGTCCTGGCTTAAGATCAAAAGACACGAGTTCCAACAATATGAAAGTAATCAAACTTCTCCATTTTCACTTTCGATAAGCAGAAAAGTTATATTTCATTTTGCACCTCTAGTAAAGAAGAGCTCTTCTTGCAGCCTGTCCAAGGGTTACCATACATGGTCAAATTATGCAAACGTACACATATGTCCATTTCTGACCATTCGCGAACCAAAAACATCAGAAGCCAAGGTATTTTATTTGGATACCGGTAATGTGCTTTCTTTAGGATATACGAGGTATAAAACTTTCAAATTGAAAGCATCAGAAATATAGGCTATATAGTTGCGTAAAAAGTTATCCTATGCGCTCATTCTAATCGATTTTTCTTCCCAAGCCGATAAAGACCCTTTTCGACTCCCGGTGATTAACGATGTAACGTATTAAATGTAAATTATAGAAAAAGCCTTTGTTATGCCAATATAAGCATAATGTGATGTGTTTACTGTGTAACAGACATATTTTGTTTCGTCTGTGTTAGGTTCTGTTTTGTATTCACATCCTATGACCCATATCACATTGATTCATCTTCCTTTGGAGGAAGTCGCGCAGTTTTTTTTTTTTCTTTCTCCAGCTTATATTATCGGATAAAGACACTTACCGTTGACTTTAGAAATAGAATATATAAACATAATAGCTTATAAGGCACAGACACGGGTAAAAATACTCCATTGAAGCAGAGAAAATGAGGTAAGATCGCCGCACTTAAATACAGAACTGGGTAAACACATAATTACTTCGGAGTGAAAAAATCCAATATCTAGTGAGTATGCTACAAGAACCATCATCATTAAAACGACAAAAAACATTTTTGAAACTATCCTGTATGGCTTATAGGCCTATTAGTGATCGAGTTAAACAGACTTGACTCGAGCAATTTTTATTTATTTTTTTAAAAAGTTTTAAACATCTAGGTATGCCGCAAATATAGATTTTAACTTAATTTTACTTAATCTGTTAAAGTTATGCACTGAAGACGGATATTTTTGTAACGTTATATATGTCAAATTGAACTAATACATTGAATTCAATTGAAATCCTACAATTTCGTGGGATTCTTCTGTAAGCCAAATACTGGGCTTTGCCATTGAAGAATTATATTGGCCAGATTACGTTTGCACGTTGGGTATATTTTCGAATCATTCATTCATTCAAAAACTACTTTAAAATATGCCCGTTAAAGGTTTCATTCATCGTATTGTTATTATGGATTACGTCTTGCCTGTTCAAATCGAGACTTTCAAATATGTTAAGCTTGTGGGAGGTTTATTTAAGGAGAGCAGGGTATAATCCAACAGCTCAAGAAGGAGACACTGTGTATAGAATCAGCCAAGTCTGGGCAAATTTGTTTCTAAATTCCTCAAATATAACACGTCTATAGTCGAACGACAATTAGCAGCTTCTATTGGATTTTGGGGGAGAAACCAAGTGCGAGCGCCGAACGCCAACTTTGTCTCGGAATCCAGGCGACATGAATGAACATTGAATTTGTAAGGCAATGCAAGAAAATGTTTCTTGGAGGGTGCAAGGCTATGAAAATGTCCAGTTTGATTTCTTCGCTAAAAAGTTATTCAGTTGGCATTATTCACATTATAATACAATATATCACCCTAGTATAATGCAGTTTCCCATCATGGCATGCATATAGGGCGGCATTGTAGGCCTACATACATAGGCGACGTGCAGGTCGTTTTTTATGATTTTTTTCTCTTCTTTTTGTCTTGTTGTTGTATATTTTTTTGGCGGGGTGGGGGACTTTTTAAAAGTATTTGTTCACGACGTAATAAGACTGTATTCTAAGCTATATCAGGATCATCTGAGAGAGAAACGAAATTGTCAAGGCTTGACATATAAATTGACAGGACGTATTGCCCCGAGGAAACGGTCCGCGACTACCCATTACAGGCGAGACAAGTCTGAGCCGAGGGCCGGCCAGACGAGCCGAAGGTGTCGCCAGTCAATCTCTCTGGAAACACAACTTATCACGTTGAAGAAGAATGCAAAGAAACGCAAATAAACAAAAGGATTGTAAAGGAGTCTCCAGCTAAGCACTGGGAGACACATGGAATTAAATATTTAGAATATTCTATATGTCTGCGCAGTGAGAATATTTATCAAAATTTCTATATAGGGCTCAGGCGATGCAACCCATGCAGGGTTGCTAAAGGAAGCACTCATCTCTAGAACGTCCGTGCGCCCGGGGTGGCGGTCTCATAGTCCCCAGGAGCCTTGGTCGAGTGCGTGTAACCGGGCTTAAACACAAATTAACTTTGTCGGTAATTCTCCGAACAAAGGAGTTGTGTAAGCGTCTGGATCACATTTAATGAATAATGGTTGCGTTACATCTCATTTTTCACACTTGAACTTACAGACGCTCCATAGCGGCCATGTCCTGAAAAGCTCCCTTCTCGATGGTGTGAATTTGATTATCCAAGAGTTGCCTGCAAGAAGAGTTTAATACCACATTATTAGATTTAGGCCGTTGTCACATATGGTGTGGATTTAGCTCTCCACAGGTTGTTGAGGTTCGGCAAGGAGACATGCTATACGATCTTGTTTTCTTATCATATTCAAATTGGCAGACAAGAAGATACAGTTGAGCAACAGGTCTATACGTTAAGAGAGTTCAACTAGGCTAATAGACTAGAGACCAGAATTTGAATTCTGGTGGAGACAAGCATATCTATTTTTTTTCTACAATAGAACATATATATTGATGCCCTTGTATTGCCAAACGTGGTTTCTTAAAACAGATAGTGTTGTGTCTTCTTGTTAAGACCGTTAAACTTCTATACTAACTATCGTGTTGTTGCTGTTGTTCTTATTGTCGTATATTTTGATCTTTGGTGCTCATTAATGAGTTGGCATCTGATCTCTCGTTAAAACAACACATCACCATTTTCTGTCCGTCAAACTATGGTCGTTAAAGTTGAAGGTTGGAAACATGTGGATTAAAGGAGTTGTGAAATTGCTTATCCGTACTTGGTGCGAAATATGATTGCCATTTTTACATTGTTCTCCTTAACTATTTTAAATCACATTAAACCTGCTCGCAAAAACGATGTCACGCTACTGTAAATCGTTTATTTGTTGGTTTTCTTTTTACAAAAAAAAATCGCATATATTTATACTGCTGTAAACAAGCACGTTATGCAAATAAACAAACACTGTACAAATAAACAAACAATATACAAATTATACTTACAATATTTTAAGATTCCGAAGTCCCTCGAGATCGGTCCTCCGTATCGCTGTTAAATTATTCCCTTGTAAATCTCTGTTAAATAGCAATAGTACATACATGTGAGTTTTAAAACATCGATATAGAACTTAACCCCAAACCGTTTAAGTAACGACAATGTGGAATTCAGTTAGAAAAGGCAAAGTCATCTTGACTTAAGCTAAATAGTAACATAATCCTATATACTCCATGCATATTGATCTCCTTTAAAGTCAAAGAGCCGACGTCTACGATATAATTTAAAGATGGCTAGTTGGGATGTAGTCTTTAAATTCTTAATTCTCAAAGTGTTACCTGATGTAATTATGGCTTGTTTAAGATCTGCCGGGCACTAATGACTATCCCATAGTGGACCCTAATGCAGATAACATAATCCGGACAAAGGTGGTTAAAGAATAATTTTAAAAGCCTATCAAAGTAATCAAAAGATATGCAGTTTACATGTAATTAAGGCCAGAATTTAATTATTTTATTAGTCCAATCTTGACAGTAGATAATATAATTATTCAGATAAAACATAATGCACGGTAAAATTGTTGTAAAATATTTCTGTCTGGTGGATAATCCGAAAAACAGGCAAAATCGAGTCGTTAAGTTTTTCAGTAAATACCCCGTTGATTGGTTGCTATTTGTTTGTTTGGCAAGGGGGATTTGGTTAAACGTCCACTAAAGAGTGTTTCACTCATATGGCAGCGTGTCAGATCAATTGACGAAGGAAACCGTTCTCTGAGTCACTGGTTACAATCAAAGACAACACAGGACAACGACATCACCACATACAAAAACGTCACAAGGGAATTGGTTGTCTGTGGTCCTTTTGCTCCCACCCAACCACCCTCAATTAATATTGAACGATGCGCTTTACAAAACTAACTGAAAGTCTGACATTAAGTGTTCTTCACATCGTTTTGTTTGAATGTGTAGAAAAATGTTGATCATACGCCGTTTAGTTATTAGCTAGTTACCGAAATGGAATCTAGATAAGCATAAAACTAGAGAAGATCAGTAGTTTCGCTGCAGTGAGTGCTGTTACTACCTTATATCATATAGATTATGCACTATGTAGCTTTGTTACTATTAATCAATTCTAGATCGATATCGAACCAAACTCCGCTGACTTTTGGCTTTGTGTTGTCGCTATTGAAACGAAGACGTCGAATAATATAAACTGGCTGAGCGAAAAGAGCAAATTAAGTTAATATCGTGATTTAAAGAAGAGATGTCTATATAGGCGTTTAGTCTGTCCGTTAGTCCTTAATTGAAAAAAAAAACGTTGTTTAAACCATTCGTGCTATTTTAATAAGACAAGGTGATGAAAGTAAAATGTTTCTTGGCCTAACGAGAAGAAGAGATCACGCTAGTTAACCACTTACAATCTCTCGGCATCTGTTGGTATATCCTTGGGCACATGGTATAGTCCCCGGTAACTGCAATCTACCATTTTACCCTGACAGATACATTCTCTGGGGCACAGCCCACACGACACTCCAATAATACACAAAATAGTCAGAAATAAAACACAGCACATCCTAGTTTCCATTGTCACTTAACGTACAGATTTCCCCCAGTAAAATCCACAATAAATAAGTAAGGTGAAAAAAGAGTTTATACTATTACTATATAATGCACATTCGTTGAGGTTAAATAAATTTCCAAAGTGATCAACGGATATTCACTGATAGGCCATTGGCCCACCTTAATATTGGAGTGTTAAACGCACGGCAAGGCACCCACTCTTAACCAACACATTTTTGATGGAGGGGCATCTCTGGTCCGGTCTCTTACTATAGCCAGAACACAAGCCCCTTTAAGAAAGGCAGCCTCTACTGCATGAGAGCCTGTCTAATAAACAAACTTGAGGAGACGCCGCCAAGCGTTTAAGTACAGTGAAACGGTTAACATCGTAGCTTACTCCATTCACTTAAACAGCCCAGCGTTATATGTTCACTCTATTCATTAGTAAATCCCGTAACACTGTATATAGAAAATACTCTCAGCTGCATATAACAGCTAGTTAAAAGCGCATTGATCGCTTAAAACAATAACACAGATGCCAGGGCCTCCTTAGATGGTTATTTCTCTCAGTAGCACACATAAATGTAGTTACAATGCATATACAAAGGCTTCTCTGCAAGCTTTCACTCACTATCAACGTAACCTGAACGCTTGTCCTATACGTGCACTCTGTAACACGGTAAAGGTGAATCGCTTTTGCAACTTCTGCTAGTGGGCGTGTTTCATATCACTGCTCCCTACCAACGGTATCCAGATGCGCCTGTCACTCATTTGACGATAGCCAGTTAAACTCCACGATTCTCTGTTATTCAGGGGTTTTCAACAAATTCAGGAGAACGCAAAGCAGCGAGCACGTGTTTCTATGTTTGTTTGTACGAGATAGTAATAAGAAGGCAAATAAAGCAAAACTGTCTGTCCATTGTAGCGTTGTGCTTTTCTGTCACAAATGGGCACAGCGAAAGGTTTTCACAGCCCTTAACTGTTACGGCAATTTATGAAACCAAACAAAATGTTCACCAGAAAAAATCTGTCATCTGGTAGGTCACATGAATTTAAAATTAAAGCATATTTTATCGTACTATTAAAGATGTCCCATGTATTACATACAACACAAGTCATTTTTCAGTTTTGATTCCTGAATGTAGAGGATAGAGGTCTGGTCTATAAGGAGAACAGAAGTCGGAACAACATTGAAGTCATGTCTACAGGCAACTCATAGAATAAGTTATTGGTATTAACAACGTAAACTGATTCTTTATCGGGAATATATAATAATGTTGCCCATATACAGGTTTAGAATGAATGATGACAGCCTGTCTGTTTTTTTCGCTGAAAGTACAAGCATGTAGGTTTCCCAAAGTTCCCATTTTTTTCAGTTAAAGTATTACCATAGGTCTACTTGGCTGGATCGCATTTTCAACAGATATCTGGAACAAAGTCTTTAATGATTTGCGCTTTCAGAAACGTTCCTTATATCCTGATTTGGCGAAACCTCTTTATTCTGTCTAAAAGCTATGATAATTCAATGTACGACCCAGTGTATTATTCAGTCCATATATACAGAATCTTTTTTACCCTCATGTCCTTTAACGCAGTAAATATAGGTCTAATCCTTGCTTGTTACATTCTATTATTTTTGACAATAAATTCTTAGGCGACGGTTACAGAATTTAGGTTACAGACTGGATCTATCTAGGTCATTCTCTGGTGTTGAATTATTAATGATTTTTTAACAACTTAAAGAGTGAATTCAATTCAAAACTAGTACGCTGACGTATCTGTTGTACAAACAGAATGTAGATAGCAAAAATAATCCGTCACTGGCAATATATGATGAAGGTAGATATATTTTTATCTTTCCTAAATTTTAGTTAAGAGCTCCACATACAAATCCGATGTGGAGCTAATACACGCTTTTAATCGTTTAAACGCTGTAGCCATTTCATTGATGATTTGTGTGGTCAACTATAGAATAATATAAAAGTAAATTGGTGGCATCGATTGATATAATTGGAAAACAACCAAACATTATCGGAATAAAACTGCACAATTCAAAGGGGTACGTTGCTCTTTGAAAATAAGGCACTGCTACTTGTAAAAGCAGTAATCCTTTAAAGAACAGTGTAAAGGGACGGCAATGCTTGATATAAAACGGCAAATGGGTCATGTTGAACAATAATCGAACATTATGAATACAATTGCCACCATATAGGGCCTACAAATCTAAGGGTTGCGTGGCTCATGGAAAATAGGAAGACTCTCATAAACTGGGAACACTCTTTTGGAATGGCTTTGTCGATCAGGTTGTGTCCATGAACCCATCAATGCATATAGATACATGTAACCTAATTCGGAAAACTCTCAAATGTTTTGTTTTACTTTTATCTTGTACAGGTGCCTAGGACTGTGTTTTTAAGAGTCTTCAAGACGGTCCCGATTGCATGACCATAAAAATGTCAACCATTGACTGCAATGACGAATGGATGACTATAAAGACAAAGGGTATGCTAAAATGTTTACACGGAGATTAAGCATCTAAGGCCGGATTAGCA
This sequence comes from Mopalia muscosa, assembly GCA_031763545.1. Lineage (NCBI taxonomy): Eukaryota > Metazoa > Mollusca > Polyplacophora > Chitonida > Mopaliidae > Mopalia > Mopalia muscosa. The sequence continues at coordinate 92,417 of JARFOD010000001.1, read as the reverse complement.
GATAGACGGAGTTGGCATGAACTATAGGACTGGAGACGTAAAATGTTCGAGAACAGTTATAGAGACACCAAACCGTCTTACTGCCTGCTAACATTATCAGTAGATAACATGTTAATCTTAAGTTACGTATAAGGATTGCCTCGTCGATGATTAGGCAATACGACCTGTGTAAACCTATATATGCCCCTAAGAAAACTGCCCGGCTCGGTTACTGTCAGAAAATATCGTGGTACGGCAATTTTACGTGGACGTGTATTTAATTTGATTCGTTTGTCTATAGTATCTTTTTTATCATATTGTGCATACATACCATTTTGTTACCAATTTTGACGTATGGTATGATTAATAAGAATGTTGGTTTCGGTTGCTGGTGATGACTATATACCGAGATGAGCAACATAAAAAGTCACATAAATCTGATTTAGTTCAACATTAAATAGCAAAGTTAAAGCCGTAGATTAACACTGATTCTGATTTACCGTGCTTCTATGCTTTTGATTTCCAAAGGAAGGAAGGATGGCGCAAGACACGGAGAGCTCATGAAACGGTTAGTTCTACTTGGGATATAATATGGTATATACTCCTGACAGCATATCTCGGGTTCTTTATTCCATGGCATTTCGCGTTCGAACTGTTGTAATCTTGAAAGATCCTCTCTCCTGTCGTTTCTGTTTGCTTTCCTCTTCTGATGGGAAAAAATATGTTTTATAATTGGCGTGAAATTTTTTGGCACATTTCTGACACAAGTCTATATTCCATCATCACGATTATGGCAACAACAAACAAACGTATTAGTCAACAGAAAAAGAAGTTTTTAAAATAAATTTTACAACGACAAAAAAGTTGGGTTTTTTTTAATGTATTACACATTATAAAACTGAATTATACTGAGGAAGTAGAGTTTCTCTTCATCATTATAAAGCGCAACACAGCGGACATTTTTAGACAACTGGTCAGTGCTTTTACAATCAGGTTTGTTATCGGTCATCAATTGTTAAGAAAACTATTCCACGCTGATTTCTCACAGACGGGTGGTATTTCCGGATAATAAAAAGCAAAACACAGACCGGTCAATTGAACAGTTGACAAAAGTATAGAACTCCACGGGGGATAGAAAACACCCCACTTACAATTTGAGATGTTCCAGGCTGATTTGAAGCAGCGGGAGTACGTATATGGCACTGCATGTCAATTGTTCAAATACCCATAATCTGCCATTTGACCGCTGTAACTCCGTATATACGCCATATTATTAAACAACAGACTCTAAATGTCGTTCAAAACTTATAAACAACAGACTATATTAAATAATTTTTGTGTCTTATTCCAAAATAACGAAAATACAACAGACTATATTAGTCTATATGCGTAATCGGGTGGTCAACAGTAGGCAGCTACAGTATTGAAAAGACTCAGTTGAAATCAGTTCAGATTTTACAAATAAACCTTGTTTTTTTTCTGAACTAAAGGCTGTTCAAACTAGGAAAGTCTCATCACAACACAATTATTGTGTATGTTTTCTTTCTTCCGTTTTATTTGATCAGAAATAGTACCAGGTTGATTAAAGTTTTGTGTAAGCTTATTACCAACATCCCGATTCCCTGTCCGAATGCACTGTGCTCTCGAGCCGGGGACCATGTATAATTCTCTGAAGATATATTGACAAGTTACTTATCACAATAGATGTTATCAGTTTGCGGTCATCCCCCAGCTGTTAACAAGTCGCTTTCTTTGTGATTGGAGACTGGTTTGATGACGAAATGAGATAATCTATTCTTTATAAAGCGGACACTCTACAAACATGGCGTGGGAGTGACCGAAGATAAGACGGCCGGTGCCGCTAATATACAAAAGCAGCGGTACTCCGAATGTCGCGTCCATTAATATATTAAACAAATTAGAAAATATATTTAGAACAGTAGTCTACAAGATGTGCAACGAATTATAATACAACACAAATGCAGTTAAAGTATAATCGGAATGATATATTTTAAAGGAAAATTTATTTTCTTATAAGTAGTTGACTTTAGCTGTTTCTGATAGTTTAATTGGGACTCACATCACTGAGCTACATCGAAATAAAGACGTTATATAAATTGGAATCCATTTAAAGTCCGGTGTTATATAACTTATGTTGGAATAAATTTTCAATAATGATAATTATTTCGACACGGTTCACACAGACAAGATAATTAAACACATATAACGGTTAGTTGAGAAGGTTAGGATTGCGACATTACTGAAAGGTTAAAATGACAAGACAGACATTTTGTTAAATCAAATACATGCAAAGTTTCTCAATGTCAGGTACAAGTAAAGCTAAGAGTGTCAACCTGAATGTATTTCATAAACCAAACAGCGAAAAACATCGAAGTTCTAAAAACAATTTTTCTAGAACATAAATGATGTTTTAGTGATTTTAATTAATCTGCATCCCGGTGCCAGTGTCATATATATTTGTAATAATTGTAACCCAGTTGTTAAAAAGAAACCCCAGTTAAATCCAGGCAGCCAGTCCACCAGTTTTTTTGCCTGTGTGTTACAACTCCTTTGAACGTGAACGTAGACCCATGTTACATCCCAAGTATATTCTTGCTATATATTTTTCTATTTTATCGGATTAATGAATCGCATTTTCTGAACCTAAATAATTTAGCACGAATGTTTTATATATAGCAAGTGCAGGTTATGACTTGAAGTCAGTTTGTACCATGTAGACTGTCGAAACTGTGATATATTTATCGAGCAGACATGTATCGATGAAAACGTATATATAACCCGTTTTCATAAAACCGTTTTCAAATATTTCAACTCTTAATCGTGTCTGTGAAAAATGTATATACCACTGCTGAGAGCAGTGGCCCCGGGCGACTTTCGTGGTCATCTTTCAAAGGTTTATATTATTATTTTTTTTAGCTTTTTCGTTTGTTGAGCAAGCCTATCATTTATCACAACATACTAACTCTCAGATTTGATACTATAGATAAAGATACACCGAAAACTTTAATAGGTTTGGTGTTAATAAGTTCACAGTGTCACTCCCCGAGGTATTATCTCTCCATCCCATACATATTATAGTTTTTTAAAAAGATTTCGGAGGGGTGAAAAATGTGAACACAGTTATAATTTAATCAGCACGCTACAGGCAGTATATATCTATAGGTATAACAAGATAACGTAATTAAGTCATGGTGTGATTTAATGGTTTGGTATGCATTCTTTCGGTACGATATGTAGTTACTATTTGCCGCATTTTGATTGGTCCAGAAAAAAGTTAGACACTGGCGACCAGCAATTAAAGGAGAATCCCTTGCCTGAACAGTCACTACAAATCGCAGTATGATATTAAATGCACATTTACGCTCACCAAAACATTTGTCTTACTTTTTTTTAAATGCTAATTTAATCAATAGGAGGACTTCAACGAGGCCACATATGTATTGTCTCAAACTTTGTATTTCTAAGCAGACAATTAAAAAACGGGCCTGGCGAACATAACAAAAGCGAGGCGTTTTCTGTTTGTTAATGGTAAACATCTCTCCGCTATCCTCTACGTCGCCATCAGATGAGACATTGCTTAGAAAGCAAAAATTAAAACTAAATACAAACAAGGACTTCTCTACAAAATTTATAATAAATAGGCCGCGGCCGTGGCTTAGTGGTAGCGAGTGCGCTACCTAAACAGAACCTGCTTCGATTTACCGTTCACCGGATCGAGTCTGCCTTTCGACCATCAGGTATATAAGCGAGTCATATGTTGTGTCTCCAGCAATAGCGGGGGTCGTTTTTACGAGGTTTTCTCCCGGTTTTCCACCGTTATAAGGCTGTGTACAATGTGAAGTGGACAATCCGTAGCCATATAAGTGAAACACTTGAGTTCGACGTTAAACACCAATCAAACAAACAAACAATATAATAAACATAAATAGTTCTGCTATTCAATTGATCAGTGTGCAGGCGTATCATCGTTTTTTACTATTACATACATGGGCCTAAACCATTATAACACCAAGTAATAACATGCAGAAAAAATAAAGTCAGAAAACTATTTACTTTATATCAGTTTGGTCCGAATGGGCTTTCATAAGCTTGGCGGGAAATTGTAGCAATACCCGTAAGGTCCACGTACTATTTGTGAAAGAAATTATTAAAATAAAGTAAGCTAAGTAGTTGGTTATGAATGATAAATCAATGGTTATTACCGTTTAGCCCAGAGAAAGCAATATTGACCTAACCTATACAGAGCACGCGGTCAATGAACAACAGACAGAATACAATGTTTTGAGGAATGTGTCTGCAAAATGTAAAACAAATATTGCTGTTAGCAAACAAAAATAATTCAAATCCCGCTCCTGTGCTTGATATTCATTGAGGACCCGTATTTTACCATCTTGTCAACTATATTCCAATATTATGACACATGCCTTAAATCCTTGTTGTATTCTCTGTTGTATCTGGAACGGCAAGAGAGCAGATATGTATGCCCGTTGGCGCCATCATCAGAAATTCGCCAGCCTTTTAACACAGTACAGAATCGATTACTCGCTGTATAGCATGGGACTTATAGTCAATGTCATATACAGAAAAATCACAGAAGCTGTATTACATATATATAGAATATATATTTAAAACAAAAAAAGATCAATACGATGGAAATACAAATAGATAAACAAATATTTAGCAGAGCAATTTATTTATGTAACATTTTAAGTGATTTGAAGATGATTTGAAATAGCATCTATTATAAAAAATACTAGCATATTACCCTTCACTAACAGGAGAGGTTGTTATGTATACAAACAAAACTTCAAACAACAAATTCAAGGCATGGCGAAGGCGAATTTGAACGCAAATCTCTAAGTCTCCATCAGATATCGGTATTGCAACGGGACGTAAAACAAATATTTGTAAATTACAAAAAAGTAATACATTCTAAGACATACTTCAGTATATTGAACTTGCTATCATTGTCACTCGTGCTGGTATCATTTTTTCGTATTTCCACATAATCTACACCAGATACAACACCAAGTCACAAATTACAGAAACAAATGACCGAACTGAACATCAGACTTCACGTTTATTCGAATGGGTTTCCATACGTGTAGGTTTTGGCAGGAACATGTAGCAATACCCATTGCTTCACATGCTAGTCATCAAAGAAGGTACTTTTCCCGCTGTAAACTGGGTAAGTATTGATTGAAACAACACTATCAAACTGGACACATTTTGCCATCAACTATAAATGGTGCAACTGCTATCGGGTACAAAATTTCAAACAATAGTCGTTCCCTCTTCTTAAGGCAAGAGTCCCAAGTTTCGAAACATTATGCACCTCCCCATACTGGACGTACTCTGCAGTCAAACATAAAACAGAACTCCCAGCATAAGTTAACCTACTACTTACAGGTCGTCGTTGATCAGTCAATGGCTGATCGTCTTTCCTGCTCAGGCAATTAAGATGCCATCGAGAAATAAACTGGTCTATTCTATTCTCGAGTTGGCATGACTGTGTGACAACCGAACTCCTGTTACAATCGTTGTATAGCTGATGACAGACGTCGCCACGAAGACAAGTTGCGTTGTGAAATGTCAAATTCACATTCGACTCGTGGTGACGAAACTTTCGAACGCCAGGCGTTTCTCAGCCATTTGAAAACCATAGTCCAATTCCGTATGTCATTGCTCCACAGGGCCGTTAATAGGGTCCCACAACGTTTGTTTCGGCAAATAATGGTTTCAAACACGCATTCGGAGAACGTAGTCGAAAAATATTTTTTCGAAGATTAATCTTACACTAACAGGCAGTAAGAATCTCCACCTAATTGCCCAGAATCCTTATCCAGCATGATTTTTTCGCGCACAAAGTTTTGAACAGATAAAAAAAAAACTTTTCAAACACCGCATTAAATCACATGCTAACCCGCCGGAAATGGTTCAGGACAACCGTGATATCACATCGCCTTGTCACATTTAAATAGAACCGGCCTCCCGTATACTTTACCAATTGATTTAAATGTGGTGATGCAGACATATGTGTGACATAATCGTAAATGTACCGTACAACCGAATCAATTAACCACACAACCCATCAATCGCTCAATCAAGCAATCATTCAATCAGTAACCAAATAATCAATCAATTAATAACCAACTTACCCATCGATAAACCCATCATACTGGCGATATATAGGAGTTTTTTCCGTTATATTTTTTGTGTGGAAATTAATATAATAGCCCGAACAATTCCTAAAATTTAACAATTACGGTAAACCAAAGAGTTTTTAAAAGGCTGTTTTTGTTATATAAATCTATACTCTGCATCAAATAATCAAAGGACTATCTTTCTCTCACTATAGTTCTTTATGGCAATATTTGTTTAAATTGTCTTATATATTGAGTTAACATGTTGTAGGCCTATATACATGAGTAGTAAAAGCTTTTAGCCATACTTATATCTCCATGTCAGCCTAGAAACCCTAGCACCACCGTGAAACTGTATCTATATAGGCGCCTGTCAGTATTTGAAGCATGTAAACAACTAGACTGTTTGGTGGCGTTTGTTTGTCCATTTGACAAGCTTCATTGAGAACAATTGTGTAAACACTTATATTATTTGTGTAGGCCTGTATACCCGTAATAGTGTGATATTTGAATATATATTTTAATGCAGATAAAGAAAATATTAGCCGCCTTTACTTAGCTGAAAATTCGTGGCCGTTCTATATACCGTAGCCTCTGTAGCTCGGCCGATCAGATCGCTGGCACTGGGGAAAACGAGTTAGACTCCCAGTGGAGGCAATTGGAGCCATGTTTTTTTTTTATAGAAAGATAATTCTACTTGCCTCCACCCGGTTTCAAACGATTAGATTTTTAGCTAAATTTACAGGTAGATGTAGCAAAAATTGTCGTTATATCTGCTATACAGTGTGTTGTCGACAACAGTTTTTCGACGGATTGATTCCTTACTTCATTTCAGATCGTTTTCAATGATAATTTACTTTATCAACTATGATTGCTTCAGTCTCACTCATTAGACAATTAACGAATCAGATATAACCGCAGATGCGACGCAGTTACCTCTCCTTGAAATTGCCATTATGTTTAGCCAGCATGGAATTTCAGTCAAGAACATATGGCCTAGTGGTTGTTGGTATTTGTCTCGATTCCGTTGGTAGCAAAACCTTCAAGAACCCATGGACGATTTCCAGATTGTATACATGTTAAATTGAGCAGTACATTCACCAGGACTAGCATTATATACCACATGGCTAAAGTAAGAGCGTTTGTAGACCCGTTTATTGATGTTGTGATCATTGTAGTAGGTTGTGTATAATTAGCGCTTAATGGATAGAGAACATGGTTTTGGACAGTTAGCAGTGTGCTATCGGCTGTTCCTGTCATATGTAATTTGTGGCAACCGTTCAGGAAGAAGCCATACGCCGGTTAGGTCCCAGACGGGGGTTCCACGTGGCCCACTCCCTATTCATAAACTTCTATTATAAACCCTTATCTCAGCAACTCTTTATACATATAAACACGTATACGGTTAATATAACCAACATCTAACGTCACATGAGACATGGAGGAAACATAACATTATGAAACATATTTTTCGTGCAAAGAGGAAACATTGTCTTGTAGAATTAAAACAGCCTCAAATATAGCTTTCAACCACTACTGCACAAGAATCAGATTTCCTTTCCGATAATGCAATTTTATGAGCTTATACATTGTTTAAGCTTCAGAATTGCGCAGCTTTGGCCTATACTTCGATTTGAGTTTCGTCTCTTCTCAATGTACCATGTACGGAATTATTTCATAGATATGAACAAGTGGCTCGAAGGCCAGGCGCATTTAGAAGGTGAGTTTGTTTTACTTTAAAGCGTAATTATAGGTCAACTCTGAATGAATATATGCATAGTAATGATGTTGGAACATGTGAACTGTAAAACAGTCGTATTTGATTTGTAGTAAGCGTGCAGCACCCATAGTCAAATTATATCAGCCGTTTCTAAAAGGCGTTTTCGCAGCCTGAAGGATTTTCTTTCCTATTATCACGGGTAAATTCCAATGCTACAAGTGGGTGTAATCGCCGCTGGACAAAAGGCCTCAACAAGACCACATCCGTGCTTAACCATTGAAACAGTTAGTTTACCATGCTAATCTGAGAATTTCTTTCCCGATTTGATGAGGCTCGTGTCTTATGGGTGAACTATCTGATCAAGATACTCGATTGCGAGAAGCTCAGCACAGAACACACCCTATAATCCGATTAATGTTCAACCAGTATTTTCTAAGTATCGAATTGAGCTGGACATTTTGCCACAATCGATGGGAACTGATGGACTAAAGTGTGTATTGCATGTACTGACATCATTTCCATTAAGATCCGCAATGATAGTCATGAAATGTCACTTTCGGTAGTGGGTAGAGAAACTAAAGGATAAAAAGATACATATATAGGTTAAAACGCAATATCAGCATGCAGTCTGATTTTGTCTTATTTGTCTGAATTATGCGTCCCAGAAATGAATCTTCATGGAGAACCGTTATTCTTCTCAAACAAGGCCCCTCAATCCTTATGACTATCTAACGACTCCACTATATATCTTTTGTCCGCTGGCTTTGTACTGAAACTCCAAGTTGTGCTGTGTGCTTTTTGGATGCATGGAAAACTAACACCGTGGTGGGTGTAAATCAGCAATAAAGTTAACGTCCGTCCATCTACAGGCCATAACCACGATGATCTTTGTGAAGATAAGACCGTGACATGAATGACCGCACACAGAATAATGGTGCGCTTAGACATGGATATATATATATATAATCCCGTCACGGACATGACTCAAATTGAGTCAATACATTAATACGTCTACATTTTAAGACAATTAATTGGTATAATTTGGTACATTACGCAAGTCATTTATTGTTTACGCTAATATAGTAATTGTTTAAAAATGCATGCATCTTTGGTAACTTATGGATTGAGTAGTGTACAATTTTCAATTAGTTGGCTAGTTCTGCAAAGCATGTCAATTCTGGGTTCCATTCTGTTGTCGCGAGATTTGCGTTCTCCGAGATCGAGAACAACCTGGGCTTAAATACCTGGTATCCGCACTTAATGGGAATTTGACAGCATATTTCATTTTCTTTGCATTTGATTAAAACCGTCGCAGTTATACCTCGAATATATTGCTATCGACGCGTTGAAAATCTAGATGGTATACCTGATGGTCATTCTAAAACGATTTCTTCGTTGCTCTGGTACTTTTTGCGTCGATTTACGCCATTCTTTTTTTGGTAAGTCATCGATATATATCATTTTTTTTTCCCAGATAGTTAAACGATAATACAATACTCAAAACTCTTTACTCTATTAATATTATAAAGTCTGAATCTCAAAAAGTTTCACTTTTGCTGTTAAGGCTCGTATGTACTGGAGTGTCGCCATCAAGCGTATATTGAGAATGATTTAATAGGTCCGTGGACTTGAACAGCAAGTGACAACTAAAATACCGACAAGTGGAAGTGGAAATCTGTAAACAATATGCCGGATGGGATCTGGCTATCTATTGTGTGAAAGGTTTCTCTGTACTTCGGATTATAACGGACACGTGTTGATGTTGAGCACATCCCACGGTGGTGGTCCTATCAAATTTAATTGGCTGTGTGCACGACAAGAAACTGTGTCAATTTTTGTAGAAAAGACACATACTCACGATTGTGACAATCTACCAATGCTAATTCAGTAACTTTGTTGGCTTAAACCACTTTGAAGCCATATTAGTACAACTAAATAGACTTCTGTTGCTACCATCTTATACTGTACATTTTAGCTTTCTCGTGTAACTACAGCATATGCTCATTATACAATAGAGATCGAACCACTCCGAGATATTGCGTTAGATGCATCTTCGCTAGGCAAGAATTTTATTCCGAGTTACTCTGCATTATAACCCTTGGCGGATTGATCGCATATAATCAAACGCTACTGTCAAACGATTGATTGGTTGCCGCTTTGCAGCTTCTACGCAACCAACCAGAAAAATGACAGCGATACAGTCAATGATGAAAGTGGGCGAAGTGTTGTCAAACAAGGATACGTTCGTGTTATTCAACAAACTCAATGATAGTATAGCACATGAACCTACCCCTACAGACACCAAATCCTCGTATATACCCACAAAAAGTGGTTTACAAAGTTAAACAAATTTTCAAAACTTGATTATTACATTCAACATGTCATCAGTGCTTTAACTCGAAACTTGGTCATTTCATCCTCCAGGGGGGGGCGTAGCTGTAATTCTATTTACATGGGATCTGTTAAGGACTGTAATGCACAGAAACTCTTGAATAAAGAAAATGTGTAGATGAGATTAACTCTGTCATGTCGGATCATCCTTAGACTCTTTCTGTTCCGGTAAAAATATCTCGGATGTAAATGGAAGCAATAATATTACATAAAACGGGTCATGTAAATCTCTTGATATTTCTTGCGCGTGCGTTAAAATTAACCAAATTACTCCACACAATGAACCTCCCCAAAAAACCCCACGCAACCAGCAAATAAAAGAAGTGCAAAATAAGTTGGTCTGGGTGTATCTAAGAATCAATGTCAGTAGAATCGATTCTATTTTAGAATGTAATATAAGCCTTGACACTGACGTCAGTAGAACAAATACACCTAGTGTTTATCTAAATTATCAAGAAATCCATCATATCTTACTTCAGATAACAAGTAATGTTTGCTTTTTCAAAAAATTAATTGTCATGAAAATGCACGAATAATTTAAAAAAGAGAACTCTTTATAACAGTGGTCGATTTTAAAATCAAGTAATTCCACACATACTGGGATCTGGATCTACATGCTAAACTTATCACATTGTGATCATGATATCTAACTTTATATTTAATTTTACTTCTTAATTGTACTGTAATGCCTTAGAAACCAAAGCCAGGCTCCTCCAGCGGGAACAGTTTGCGTAAATAATATACAAATGGGGTGAAGATGGAGGTGTCAGTGCTCGGAATGTACCTAATATAATTACATAAACTGTCCTCGGAGGCTATAATAGGCCTCTGTTGTAGCTCTATAAAGAATTATTTCATAGTTGAAGCCAGAATATATGTTATTATTACCACTATAGTCTTGGAAACGTAACTATCTTCTCCGGTCGCGTATTTTATAGTATTAAACAGACTGCACGTGGTATAATTTGCATTCCAAACGGAAGTAGGCGGGGTTTATTCTCGGAACTGTAAACCGTTGTATTCGATTCAGATAACACGATAGAGGTTTGGAATGTGCAAAGGTTACTACACCCATGTCTTAACCTTGGCTCCCGAAGATGGCATTAACGATACCTGAATCTAGTCGTTTGCTGGTTATATCACCTAGTAACGCCCACTCCAATTCCTTTAAACTGGTCCATCACTTCACTTGTGTCTCGACTCCAATGGCTAACCCGATCTTTTGTAACAGCGGCAATTGTATTTAGATATGATTTCAAGGTTTGGATTCAAGAGCTATACAATCCAATAAAACTATCTAATTACGGATCCTAAAAACCAGGAGCTTGTTTAATTCTTTTTAAACGTGGTTCTATTATCGCTTAAATGACGATTGATTCTCCACTTTTTATTCCGCCTTCTTGAATACGTCGGAAAACCGTAAGGAAACCTCATATAATCCACCCTACAATTACCAGAGGCATCTCCTGTAACCCATTCTTGTACCTCTGGGTAAGGTAAGTTGGCTCATCTCCAGTCCGCCATAATGGTATTAGCGATTTAATATAGTGTTAGCAGCTTATAGTAGTCTTTCGAGCAACTGACCCCAGGTCGGGGTCACCTTACCTCAAAAAGTATAGTCCGTTTACAGTTGAAGGGATAGCCGTCGACACGGGAGGGTATTTCAATACTCTAAAATTTGGACTTTTTTATAGAGATTATTCTCATTAATTGCATAATGAAGGAGTATACCTTTTTTTTAAGTAGGCTACATACACAGCTTATGTCTATATTTGCTTAATGCTTCTACACAATGGTAGAGAGTTCTAACTGCGAAACATTGGTATGAAATTCAGAATATTGTACAGGATCATCTATTTGGTTCATATCATTCTATGGGTTTGAGCCGTCAATCAAACAAACTAACAGTAAGGATCATCCATGTTGTATAGCGCCAGCCGCCGAAGTTCTTT
>JARFOD010000001.1:52232-62411 GCA_031763545.1 Mopalia muscosa | reverse complement strand
GCAAAATTCACAGTAGTTTAGAAGTAAAACGGCGAAACGTAAAAACACTCTGTAGGGGGGTTAGAGTATCCTTAAGAATGAAAAGGATATTTATTAAACAAATGGAGTATTTGAGTCGGACATTTCTAAATAATTGTCAAGCGGAAGACGATTGAATGATATTTTAATATTCCCAAATTCTTTTCATTTACATCTAAAGTTCATTTATTGCAGGAAAACGTCTAAACTAAACTAGATTTCTTATATTTCACATGTATAGGTTTAAATGATTTATGGTGAATTGTGACTACATAAGTCAATAGATGAAAATGCTCTGTCGTAAAGTTCTATGTAGGAACCTAATTAACTGCATACTGCCTGATCAAAAACGACGAGAACATGTGCCATTTAAATGGGACCAATTCGGGACTGAGGCTTGGTTTTTTGTTTGTTTGTTTATTTGCTTGTTTGGGGTTTATCATCGTTCTCAAAGGTACTTCACTTATATGTAGTGGCTTGTCCACTTCACATCATTCCTGGCTTAAATACGGTGTATAACCGAGAGAAAGTCTCTTAAAAACCACCCGCGAAGGCTCACTCATATACATTAACACTAAGACACGATCGCGGTCGGTAAGTCTGGCTGAATTTCAACCAGAATACGACTTACTATGTTTCCCTCAACAAGGCTGATGAGGCCAGGGAAGATCGTCCATGGGAAATGATTAGATGTTATTTCGATTTGACATGTACAGACAGTTATATTTGTAATACCACAGCTTTTACTATGTGATCAAAGGTCACTAGAAGCTAACAAAAATTTATATTATTAGTGGGTAAGCGCTCACTCCCCTGCACTGTTTCCATTTAACGTTTTAAGTCATTCGATTCGCATGTCGCGATGTTTTCAAAGCAGACATCGTTCGCTTAAGATGACAGTCTATAATTATTGTGCACTCTTTCCAAGTACGCATTTGTTTCTGTATATCAGACTAGACTATGTTACTCTTTTCACGTTTCTTTACACACTTTTAACTTCGGCGAATTCCACAAAATCACTGCATCAATAGAAGAGTGATATTTAGTGGTTCTTTCCCGAAGGACGAATGGCTGAGTGTATTAATATGCGAGGACATTAACGGCTAGAACCAATCAGTAATTTCCTCAACAGTCTTCAAGGTTAATACCGTGTATCCGGCAGTCTCTTTCTCCGTTGATAAATTGTGACCACGGGAGAAGACGGACTCGAGTTGTTCAATTATTGCCGATAAGCTAGGCTCCAGTTTATGTTTCTGGGAGCGGCAGAACAGGACACTTTAGGCAGCTGGCAAAAGGGAGCTTCAGTCATCGATTATAACTGGTTAAGTGGCCCGCGTTTTTCTTCGTCCCTACAGCTAATCCAGTTATGGAATTTTTCAAGGCATGCGAATCTACGGTATGTCCTTGAATAGTCAAAAAGGACACAATAAACCTTCATTTGTACATCAGTTCAAAAAGTTTTGCTAATGATCAAAATATTATCTAAGTGAAGGTGGTATTTGGACGATTGTCAAAGAACATATTTTCACATTTTGTTTTGTTTAATAGTTTGTCATTTATATTAAGACTGAACCGTCTACGCACCAGCGATTGATTGCCTGCTTGATCGATAGATTGATTGATTGATCTTATTACACTATGTTCCTCTTATATAACGATGAGTTCATCCAATGACAATAGCCACATAGACACACCCATAAAATGTGAAGTATTTTTCTTTATTGTCGAAATAATGTTTCTTTTGAGGAAAGTAAAGACATCATGACAACTCTCTGAACATAACTCTCTCGGTCACAGGGCTTACTTTCAAGAACAAAACCAAAACCTCGTTAAGTAATATTCTACGAAAAATGCGACTCGTTGATGGGTAGCATCCAAATCAAGACAAATTGCATCATTGCTATTAAATTTTAACCATGGTTCTACCCAATCAAGAAGGTATAGCAAAGGCCTAATTTGGTTAAGAGTTCTGACAGGTAGTATCTAGTTTGTCTGATTAAAGCCGAGTTGACCGAATACAAATTTATTGCCCGAAAACAGCCAAATCAAGTAAGGACAAGAATAAAATTCGCTGCCAGATAATCACACAGAAAAAAAAATCACACAGCATTAAACAAATCGTGATAAGATCGGCATACACATAATTAGGCACAGTGCAAATTTCGCTGTCAAACAAATCTGCCACCGTAAAAAAAAACCCAAACTGCATAGTGTGAATTTTGATGGCAGAAAATCAGTATACCTATAATTATCAGATTTATAAGCCATTTACAAGTAATTGCTTTCTTTAGCAGAACAATTTACATATATGGTGTATAGATAGATGTCCGCATCTGTGAAGCAAACACGATGGTGTCGTCTTAATTAAGGGAGGTATTATACCGCCAATCCACCTGTCATGGCCCCTATATTAATCATCTCACCATGGGTGATTATTGCAAAACCGCTAAGCCAGGGAAAGCCTTTATGACAGCCTTTCCTTAGCATTTTATAGAAAGTGGCGAAAATCTCCAAGGATAAAACCCATATAATTAATCTTACATTAATTACAGAATATTCATTGATAAGTCCGTTCCGGTTCTGATAACTTATATAGCACCGCAGTATACGATCCGCATTTAAGATAAACCATCCGATATGAAACTATCCGGGTATCTATGAATGGAATACTGCTTCTCTTGATCAATAGAGATGTGACGATTACTGGAATGACGGTTTGCGATGATCTTCAAGGTTATTAGGTACAAACTGATATGGAAGACTTAGGCCTTAACTAAATGGAACCTCCTATTGATCAGCTCTGTTGGAGTGCACGGTGACATAAACGACAAGGAGTAAAAAAAACGTTGCTATTTTATACAAGTTAAAAGTGGTAACAGTACATGAAACCAATTTTGGCCCATATAAGCTATATGATTAATAAAACAAAATAATGCTGTTTTCTAAATCCATGGCCAGACAGAGATAATTTGGACCTATAGTTCCGTTGACAAAGATCTTTTAGACACTTTCGCTGCGACTAAGAATGTCTTTATCGTGATTCACCTAAGTACCGAATTACGGGGTTTCTGAGTTTTACTGTTTTATTATCGCCATGAATTTTGTTTACAGAAAATCGGCAATTTTATGGCTATATCCTCTTGCTCGATTCAGATGTGGGTCTTAGTCTTAGTTTATTTGATTGGGGTTTAAAGTCGTACTCAATGGTATTTCAGTTATACGACGACGTGCCATTCCAATGGGTGAAGGAAACCACCCTCGACACCACTAGCAAGAAATAGAGACAAGACCGGTAAAATACAGGACAACAATAGGACACAATATAGACAACACAAACAGCTCGGCTTCCTGTTCACCTTCAGCTCTGAGAGCACCAAGGCAACACGAAGCTCCCTTCAACCATCCGCTTCAATGCCAGACAAAGAATGTTTTCAAGCGAAGAAAGTGAGGGCACAAAAGCACGAAAGTACAACGGCTCTTCGCTTGTTCTTCACTACTGTAACAAATGGCAACTAGAAAACCGTTCAATTACTGACGATTTTGTACAACACATTGCGAACTAGAGACCATGCCAATCAGAAGACTGTGTGAGGGACACTTCACTAGTATCTGGGTAAATCAGCCGTGTTCAAAGTTCTAAGCGAATTAGAGGAAAAGCCAATCAGTGAGCCAAACAATTGATCTGCTAATTATCAAGTGGTGAATTCTAATTAGAAAACAGGCCACTGTTATGTAACCTGTGTAAGCACAGTCGGTATCTTGGGAAATGTTGCGGACGTAACTGTTACTGGACGATATTACACTGAAAACCTTAAAAATCTGGGGCCAGTTGCTCGAAAGGTTATTAGCCGTTAATTTAATTTAATTTTATCAGATTTAATCGTTTAACCGGATTAGAGATAGACCTTCAACATGGCACGACGTCATCTTATAGAGGATAAAATTTAATCGCCCTTCGAACAGCTGGCCCCTGGTCGTTAGTTATATTTCTTACCAATAGGCGATGGCAGTGTAGGGCAGTTGTTGGACCACATACTGAACTTCGTGTCCGTGTCACAGCGCACTCTGTCCCAGTCCGATATATACCCGCTACAATTCTCTCCGTCAAACGTACCGTTAAAGGGGATAGTGCCTTCTAGCCCACAGTATGTTGGCATCAATCTTTTCTTCCCTACAAAAAGAGAATAAACTTAGTTCACAGTTTCGAGAAAGAACTGGCCTTTATGAATTGTATACCCTCCTTGCTAATATTATATAAATAAATAAATGATACAGTCCCCCTGCCCTGGCAGCTACGGCATTCACTGAGGATTGATTGATTGATTGATTGGTGTTTTACCTCATTGCATTTCATTTATATGGAGCGCTTCCATAATGCTGGAAAGTTAATTTTCCTTCAGTGCTTAGTTAAGACAGCATTGGTTTTCGTCAAATAAACTGCCATTAGCCAGAGGGCATTCACTGGATAGGATTTCGGAACAGTATTGTGCTGACTGGAATACCCGTGTTTTAATTGGCAGTGGGGCATTATATTCAGTTAATATTACCATTCTTAGATAAATTGTTTGCTTGTTTAATTGGGGTTTAACCATACTCAAGGGTATTTGATTGTCCACTTCACATTGTTCCTTACCATATTACGGTGGAAACCGGGAGGTAATCTCGTAAAAACTAACCTTGCGAATGCCGGAGCCACATCTTGTGACTCACACACATACCAGAGAATCGATAGTCAGACTCGATCCTGTAAACGGTACTCAAAGTAGGCTTTAGAAAGCGCACTCGGTAACCGCTAGGCCACGGCCGAGGGCCAACTTTAAGATAAAAGATTTTTTATACAGTGCTGCTGATCACTTATACTATACAGTATACAGTTGTTACTGTGGTGAATAAATAAATATGGAAAATACAGAAATCAAAGCAATGGAGACTTAAAAAGTTAAGGCTTTTGATACGGTTACTAAGGATGAACTTAACTTGTACCAGATCGACAACAAGCCAATCTGCAATTGACTTACCAACGAGATTTTTGAAGTTAAAACTCCGGACGCTGTCGTAAAGTGGCGCTCCGTCATTGCCAAACATACAGAGCTGTCCAATGTCCCTGTCTATCCGCTCACTCCTTCCTAAACGAACATAATGAAAGCAACATCAAATTAATTGGTTGTTTGTTGTATGTACCCATTTTCGAATTATAAGTTTTGTGGTTACACTTATTAGATAAGATCACATTACTCAGGAAAGTTGAAGAGAGCCTGACGGAACTTAATCCACCATCTGAAGAGTCACGAACTCACTCCAAAACGGTCATAAAGAGTGTTTTGCAACGAAATTGCTCCTAATACGTTCATATAGTGTGTTTTGTCACGATTTCTCCCCCAAAACGTTCATAAAGAGTGTTTTGTCACGAAATTGGTCCTAAAAAGTCAATGAAGAGTGTTTTGTCGTGAACTCACTTCTAAAACGTCCATAAATAGTGTTTTGTCCAGAAATCGCTCCAAAAACCTTTCATGAAGAATGTTTTGTCACGATCTCCCTACAAAAAGGTTCATGGAGAGCGTTTCGTCATGAACTCACTAAAAAAAAATTACCTTTCTTAAAGACCAAAATCTTGTTGAAGTGTTTTATATAGCTTTGTCAAGAATAAAACTATTTTGATAAATGGTAGACATTTCCCCATTAAATCGATATATGTTTTATAATCTATGTGGCAGGTCACAATGCCCCGAATAAAAAGTAATGCAAAGAGATTTAGCAGGTTGTACGAGTCGAAAGATCCAACGCAATCAAAATAGATTATGGTGATAAATCTGTTGGAGCATCAAGAGGCCGACACTAGAGTAGAATGTCAGACAATGGCATTTCGTTCAATAAATAGTCAGTATAAATCTGTCATAGCCTCTACCTTTTGTTTGAAAAAGCTTTGAAGGTGGTTAGGTAGGGTACAGCCCTGAACATACTACACTGTAATTTTATTTTCTATTTATATCATGTTACGTAAAATACAAAGTAGCTAGGAAACATTTAGTTCAAGTTGCTTCCATTGAGCAGGGGAAAAACAGTCCCCGGAACAGGGTAACACTTTGATGCAGTTTCTATAGTGGTTCCTTCATCTTACCTAGTCTGAATTGCAGCAGGTTTTGGTTATATCTTTTCATCTCGATACACGTATACCGAGGGGAGCTGAAAACGAAGGAAGTATTGAAGAAAGTGAGATGCTTAGTGGAAATAAGGGAAGGGGTTTAGGTCGGAATAATCAAATAAGCTGATAGGCCTCGTTGAATTATTCATACAGCTCATACACGCACAGTCAATTAATGCCAACAAGTAACGGGTATGGTGTGCAGTCATAACAATGACTGACTGATTTATGGTCCATATGTTATCATAGTAACTGTTGAAATTCAAGTATCGTAATTAGATATTGCAATAAAATGCGCCATTTAGTTTTTAATCATCTTCTATTTTTTCTTTCCTAAGTTAATACCTTTCGCTAAACAGAACAATTACGTTCGTTACTTTGATGATAAGTTGACATATGTCCCTCGTTTCTTATTGCATGAAATGGCAATCAATCACAGATATTCCCGATAAAGAAAAGTAATCGGCAGAGAAACTAATTTGTCATTTTTCCTGGAAAGATATATATATATATATTTTTAATAAAATGATTTCATCCAACTTTTAAGGAACTCACCATCCGTTGTAGAACACAGATACCAGTTTGTATTTATCGTCCGTCGGATGAGGCTCTGCGCATGCGAAGTCGCCGAGTTGGGAGAAGCTGATATGGGTTGCGTTGATTCTGACATGTTCCACCCGGTCACCATTGAAGAGAGTCCAGTCTCCATAGAACTTGGCCGGAAACACACAAACTTGCTTCGTCACGGATCTACGGGCTACACCAGGACAATAGACTTGATCAGTACTCTGCCAACTCAAGTAGATGGCGCTGCGTTGTGAGGGGTCATCTAGAAACCAGAAAGAGCCACAGCGCATGCGTGGTAATGCAGCACTGTTCTCTAGACATCTGATTCTAAACTACACATGACATCACAAGCACAACATATAGTTTTCTTTGAAATTTACTTATCATTGTTACATAACTTCAAATACCAGGCATTACCATGCACAAATTTACCCCATTGAAGCTAATGTGTCTATACCGTGTTTAACTTAAAAAATGTATCTTTATCGGAAATAATTTGGTAACATTCTTCAAGTGTGTGCTTTTTAGTGGCAATTTCTTACATGTGCATTGTGTAACAAACATTCACAGACGAACCATTAATTCTCAGATAAATCGTCAAAACCGTTACGTCTCATTATGGCTTACTGCTCCAGAATACTAGCTATATATTTAACCCATACCAGGATTCGTAAGTTCTGATCATTATGCTTTACAGCAAAATGCATAAAATATTGGCAGATTATAAGACATGCGGACTGTAGTTGGCACTTAGTTCTAGACTAATATATAAATTGTACAGCAGAGAATAGAGTGAATTGCCATGCCCTCCAATCTTGGAAGATCTAATATGAAATTTATATTTTTCATGCAATGCGCAATGTTGTACGCACATAGTATTAAACCAGACCATGCCTGTTTATTTGTGTGTGTGTGTGTGTGTGTGTATGGGATGTCCATGTACATACAGGTAAAGGCCTACATTCAAACTCAAACCAACAGAGTTGGTCTACTTGCCATTTAACGTTAACTTGTAAAGTAAATTTATAAAGATGCAAAAGTCTTTAACATTCGCAATTACTCCATACAGAGATAAGCCAACCGAATATTTGCAGAGAGTATATAATTGCGCTGTAAGTGATCCGTTTGTCGTTTACATGCCTAAACTACGTACAATGCAATTGGCTGATTGCTAGAAGAGGTATAGCGTTTAGGAGGAGTGAGAGGAGCGGTGACATGAGATAGTATGAGATGAGGACAACAGCGCAGGGTTTTTTTAGTATATGTTGCGGGGAAATTAGAACAAACCTCAGTCATAGGAGTTGGAAGAACTTCTATTAAATCACATTTAAAATACAATTAACAACATCAGTTAAACATCAAATAAACATTAATTCAGTAATTTGTTGATTTTTTTTGTGTGTATGTGAACACACAATCGAGAAATATTTAGCATTCATCTTTTCTTGGACAAGGGACTTGTTTAGAAATTCGTTTTATGAAATTATATTTCTCATCGTTTCGGTGTTTTAAAAAAAAATTACGTTTTCATAAAATATTGTAGATAAATGATATACATGTAGTTCAGCGAAGAATCCAAGGAACATTTGATTAACAAATATAAGCATTATTCTACATACCGTATCTGATAAAAATAGCTTTATTGTCGAGACAGATACATTACTTGCCTCCACCGGGATAAGAACGAGGGCCTCTGGTTAGTAGGGCGTAAATATATGTAGTATTTGCAAATCGTTTATTATTATACATTGTCCAAATAATTCATAATAGATAGACTAATGTTAATCAATGTTATATGGGTGGATCCTAGACCGCCAGTTTTAGGAGAGACCAATTAACCCTGTGAACTTACCACAGAGACCACATGACCGTTTACAATGGAAGGAATATTTTGAAGAGTCCTTGGTACAGCCTCCTTTCCTGGCGATTTCCCGACACTTTGGTCCTTCGTCTTCACAGTCCCAAGGATCTAAATAGGGGTTATAAGAAATAAAGGGTTTAAAACAGTAATCATGAACAGCACCTACACATACATTGAAGTTGGTTTTAACCCGAACCTCCAACAACGTCTGCTTTCACTTTTGAGTGTAATTATATTACGATAATTTCCGGGGAAAAGTTAATGATCCATATTATAATCTTTAGTTTACCTCTGGTGTTTATAAGTTTGTGGTTGGCTTGTAGTTACAGTCAAGTTTTGTAGTGAGATCTGTAATTTGTTCCTATAGTTTCAATTGTGACAATATTTATGTATAAGGGAGATCATAATTAACACCAGGTATTCTTCGCATATACACTATACTGTGTAGACAAGTCGTTTGTTGGTTGAATATCACAATTATTTGAGTTCACCTGTGGGTTTCATACGAAGCTCGTAATACTCGATCCCGTGGGGTGGGGTCCCTTCCGGTTCCATTGGACAAATAACACTGAGATACAACAGAACTTTGAAGTCTCCATCCATCTTCTTAGGAAACCGCTGAAATTAAAGACAAAAGAATACAATGGGTGTATTGCTATGGTTCTATTTTCAAAGTGTGCCTCTAGACTGGCTAGAATGTCAGTAGCAAGTATTGTGGAGACGTACAACCTGGGGTATTGTCATCAATGTCTTCGGTGTGTACCCTGTTGTTTCTTATTATACGATAGAAAATTATGATGAAATAACTAAAGCGATTAGACTATGATATTCTGAACAAATGCTTAGTAGACAATTATTAAAGATTCTGTTTGCTGTTTGTTTGTTTGTTTGTCTGTCATCGTCTTTCATCTTATTTCAATCATATGCTGACTTTGCAATGGCGGTTATCGATTTAACCCCAGACGAAACCTCTTTCAAACCGCCGGAGGCCTCAGCAGTAATCGCAAGAATCCCCATTGATTCCGATCTCTGTCCATATTAACTCAGTTTTGATGAGCCTTTGATGAACCATGTAGGTGTACTCTGGGTCCCGGTACAAGTTTGGGTCGGTGTTTTCAGGTTTCACCGAAAAGTATGGTAGATTATAAATTAAGTTATTTAATAAAATAATTATTTATATAAACATTGCCACCCTCTCATATAATCATTGTCAACACTTGAATGGGAGGAATCCATTGCAAAGTTCATTTATTATTTACTTGAATATTCATGTTACATTTTATTATAGCCTGTTATATCATAATTCGTAAACTGGATTTTTTTTACTTCGACCTCAGCTAATGCTAATGGATTATCTAAGGGATGATATCTGGAGATAGTATAATAGTGTTATGTAACTTTCTACACTAATCCATATTCCGAAGAGTAACACAAGTAGGCAAGTGAAGTTATCGGAAGCAATTGGATTGACTAACTTATAACTCTGTAAAGACCGATATACACAACACTTAAAAGGGAAGACCACCCAAAAAACATATTCTATAAATAAGTAAAACTTTTTGTGTGTAATACAATACATTAATTTCCATTT
>JARFOD010000001.1:23789-43304 GCA_031763545.1 Mopalia muscosa | reverse complement strand
GGAATATTGAATATCTGATATAAAAGATAGATTTGACGTAAAGGAGATTAACGGCCCGCAAAATGCCTTTTTTTGTGTGTAAACCACATTTAAAAAATATATATATATTGTTAATTTTCAGCGGTAATTAAATTTGAACTTAATTCAAATACCACACTTTTTGTTTCTACTTTTAAATCTGCATTTAGAATGGCTAAATTAACAATTATATTGATTATTTTTCTTTTAAAATACACAGTACTGTTAATTTGTACATTTATGTATTTGAGTGTATTTGAATTTAATTTTAAAACAACAACAACACTGAAACCATCTTTATCGCCCGGGAATTCCCATGTGGTATGATATATACCTCCTAGGAGAGAAGAGCTACAAGCCCAACTCCAATCTCTACCATAGGCTCACTTGGCATTCACCTCTGTGTGGAGCTCGGCACTACTTTTTTGTTTTACATGAAGCCTGGATTATATAACGTGAATAATGACGTCAAAGGTACTAGGTGTTTTTTGACGTTTTATGTACCAATATACTCTGCATGACGTCATCAACTTTGAGATTGTGATGACGTTTGACGTTGTGCAGAGAATATATCTATGTGAAATGTCAACAACATAATCCCTTTGATTTTAGTGTTAAAAACATTACATATTCTCATGAATTACCATTACTGATTAAATTTGGATTTGTTATCGATTTGTTACTTAAATACTAGCTCAAAACTAGCTCACGTCACACTACTCGCCGCAACATACTAGAGAGTAGAAAATGGCGACATCAGCTAAACGGCTCCTTACTCAGCGTGAAAAAGTCACACCAAAAAATTACCAAGCGGAATCTGAAAGCTGATATGCTATTCTTATTATTGACACACGGTGTTAACTTCGGAAGCCTATCGCTTTGAAGGGCAACATGAAGCCCCTCTGTTTATGAGTGTATTGTGTTGCCTTTGTTTGTTGCCAGTAGTGTCGATTGTGGTTTCTTTCACCTGTTGAGCTGGGAATGAAATTACAGGAAGTACGGCGTTATATCCCAATCACACAAAGGAACAATAAATTCACAAAATGTATGTATTTGCGTTATTGAAAGACAGATATGGTCATCAACAACCAGTGATTGATTGCGTGTAAAATAATACACTTCATCATAGGGCCTACACATTGGATTAGGCAACAACGTAAGACAAATATCATGTATATGATGTGAGACACAACTGCACGGTCTCGGTGTATCTGTTTATATATAGGTCGGCTAATTAAAGTCGTCCTAAAGGGAGTCATACACTGTCTTACACAGATGATACATGTATTAGCCGGTAGAACTGCTATAGGGTCATCATTGATCATCAATGTAAGGTTGATTAGACAACCAAGAAAGCGGAGATGTCATAATTTCCAAAAGTCAGCAGGTATATTTGATTGGCTTTGATGAGAAGGCATAACTGCGTCAAAGGCGTATGCACTTCCATTTCACCTAAAGTTATGCTGCACAGTTGATATTTCTACGTCTCAAATCTCCCGTATAAGAGTTTGTTTTACACGGCATTTATACTCAATTAACAACCTACACAAATGAACGGATAGCACACGATAATTTTCCAGTAGTAGGTCTCACTGGCAAAGATTTGTTCTTTATGAAAGTATCATGCCCCTTAAACGCCATAAGCATTATTTATCCCCGCCTGAAGCAAAAGCAAAAATCTGTAATTAATATCCATGAATGTGAATTCTGTATCAACTTGACTCATATATTCCGAGCTCTACAAATGACTTTCTACTTCAGTTTAAACATAAGTGTTCGTATAATACGGACACTAAGCTTGCACTTCGCCTAACTTCTACGTTAACCAGTTTATTTATCTGACTGTCGTAAACAATGTTACTCGCTGAAATAATTTATAAAGTTAAGAATACAGAACGCTAGCATTTCCCTTTTTCGTGAGTTTTACAAATGATGTATAGGTGAAAAACACACTCTTCGTCATATTCTTCAACAGTTTCGTTTAGCAAAAATATCTCATGGTACGAGTACAATTTTTTGGGGCTCCACTCTAACTTAAAGAACATATTATCTGCATATAAATGCACAAAATTTAATGATAAACCGCCATTGAATATCGCGAATATATATTTATATTTGTAGATAAAATAAAACTCGAAGCTATAATGTTACATTTTTTAAAGCCACCAAAGGACTGAAAATAAAATATAAAACACTGGAGTAACTTTATCTGACTGTTACGCTCCATAAATTCTTCTTTAAACTAAAACTATAAAACCACATATACAATGTTTTTTCTGATAATGTGACTTGGCACTTGGCAAAGTTTTGACCCAGATCGTAAACTGACGCCATCGTCCGTATTGTCAATCGAGTATCTATTTATAGAGAGCTGGCAACAGTGACCTGAGTTTGAATACGGGTGAAGACAAGCAAACAAAATTATCAGCCATAAAATTATATTTATTTCCGAGTTTAATCATTATTAATAATATTAAGTCCCCTGTCTAATTTTAAAGCTTATTGTTCACAGCGGTCTATAATAATGGTCAGATTCGCACTGTACAAGAAACAGTAAAGGTCAGACTAGAGAACCAGAGAGTTGCAATCCAAAGGTCTTTGTAGGGTATAACTCATAGGAATCATAGCCCGGTGTCATCATGTATTGTCAAACCCCAGAAGGGTTGACAGGTAATATATTAATCCTACTGTGGCAAACGTACACAATGTTAGGGTATATGTGGTGGTATGGTTTAGGGTGAGCGCTTTAAATTTTTTTAAGGAAGAGGGAGGTTAAAAATTTGCTCACAATCTTATAACAGCAAACCAAAATGAGTGTCGATTAACTGTATATCGATTAACAAATATTTTATTTGTCAATAACATCTAATTGTAGAGAAACCAAGAAGCTCATGTACGCATATAGCTAACTGTTATGCCCTTAATGTGCAACAAGGAACGTTATTTGCTCAGCAGGTCACATCTTTTATGTGGTTAATATTTTTGAAAATGATGCTGAGTTACTTTTTTTTTATCTTACCAAGAAGGCGTTTAAAAGGGACTTAACGAACATTTATTCTAAAAATTATAAAACATACCCCTAGTGTGCTTTAAAACTATGTAACTATAGGAATTGGCCATCAATAATTACTTCTATATGTGCCAATCAAGGTTCAGGTTATTTCTCCATTTATCTCAATTTGTTTAAAAGAGCGGTCAATCATCAGTGACGTATAGAATATAACTGTGGTATATGTCAGAGATTAAGAACCGTCTTTAACCACGCCTCTCTTATAAGTACATCTTACCATTCCAGTCATGTTCAATTGTGACCAGAGACTTTACTCAGTTCCATATTAAATAGGACCTATATAATGTTGATGGGCTGAAGCTGTTGTTGTCCACGCAAAGCTACTTGTCGCTCTGGAGAAACAAATTATTAGAAAGAGCTGAGGAGTGGAGAGCAGTCTGGTTCATACATCATTGTCACCCACCATTCATACCAGACCACTGAAGATCAGAGGGTTTCTTTTGTAGGGATAACCTCGGGTTACAATCTAGTTAAAATCAGTTCTCAAAAAACGCTCTCCATGTTGTGTTTGTCGACATATAGCCTCGGATTAAATGATTGAAATCATCGACACGAAATGACATTAAGACGGTTCGGACAAAATGGCGATATTTAACTATTATCAATTTCAAAATTGGTCAGGGAAAGAAACGAAATTAATCTAAGAGGACACGAGGACTTGATATCAATACATGGGTGTAAAATAACATTAGTACAGAGTAACGCTAAGAAATGTCATTTAATATAGCAGCATGAGAAGGGACATCCCATTGACTATAACCAAGGATAATGGTTCTTAACGGTGCCAATCACAGGTGTTGAGACTTTTTACAACGGACAGCGAATTTGTGTCTAAAGAAGCAAATCCCTGCCGAACACGATTTATTCTCAGTCAGCGACTAATTACAACAGCCTGTCTGCAGATAATATTACCGTTAATGAACCACGCTGTTTAGACAGTATATGGTGCAGCATAACGTATCCTTCATCAAAAGAAATTCACTGGGATAAACATATTTGTATATACCGTGTGGCATGAACCAAGAATAGAAAACCTGTTTTCTGAAGGTTATATCAAACCCGTTCATGACGCACCTCGTGACGTACCCCATTCCTATTCATCCATTCATTAAAAATTACAATATTACCTCACATCAACGAGCAGCGGTTTTGATTCAGCTGACCTATTATTTGACGTGAGAAGTTATTGTCCAGCGTTTGAATATAAAAAGGTGCGATTCCAGGAAACCAAGAGGTTCCTGCTGTGTTATAGGAAATAGTATTAATAGTTCCAGAGCGGATTATTACTGGCCACATAGATATTCTGGGAATCCTATTAGTTTAATTGAAGTGAATGTATCATCCATTGGAGGAGCAAGTAATCTGGTCATTGTGAAAGAGATGGGATCGTTAAGGCTGCAAATTTCCCAGAGACTGGCTAGATTGGTGGACCATACGCTAATAACACGGTATCTTCATCTGGCTGGAGTTTCTGCCAAATCTGCCCTGCTTCTCCGTAATGTTTCTAGTTTACTTTCTAAACTTGTTCACTCGATCTGACTTGTGATTGTTTGGGGATCCTTTTGTTCCGAATACACCAAGGATAACGTGACAAAACACTGACAAATGATGACATATACTTTGCAGATAACTTGCTTATTTGCTTTCTCTGAGATGATAAGTTTGATACTAGATTGAAACATTAATTTAAAGAGGTACTTACACGTTGACCCAGAATCTAAAAAGAACTTATGCATTCTTTATCAAATCAAAAGTGGTCAGGGAAAGAAACGAAATTAATTTAAAACCAAATCAGGGCTTTGATATAAAAAAAACCGGGTATAAAATAACCGTACTCTAGAGTAACGTTAAGCAATGTCATGTTATATAGCAGCACGAGAAGTTATCCCATTGGCTATAACCAAAGAAAATGGTTCATGACGGTGCCAATCACAGGTGATGCGGTTTTTCACAACAGACAGTGAATTTGGCTCTAAAGAAGCAAATCCCTGCCGAACGCGAATTATTCTCAGTCAGCGACTAAACCGTGAATGAACAACGCTGTTTTGTTTAAAGTCCTTCGTGAAAAGAAATTGTGGTAACCACTATGGCACCAAGTTCCTGCAACTTCTGTGGAGGGTTCTTTACTTGACGGAGTCTTCTGCCCAACACATCCCACACATGTTCTAAGGGATTAGGGTCGGGGGACCTTGAGTTCCACCGAAAATGCTACGGAAATGTAAGAGTGTAAAAACGGTAAGTTAAAACTTGATGAAAGCATGTCAATAGCTCGTATGCCCACCATGAGATTTCACAACTGCGACGTAACGTCTCCTCATGCATTGAATGCTGCGTCTGAACACAGCTTGGGGGATGCGTCGCCATAATTAAACCAACATGGCACCAAGTTCCTAAAAATTATGTGGAGGGTTCTTTACTTGACAGAGCCTTCTGCCAAACACATCCCATACATGTTCTATGGGATTAGGGTCGGGAGACCTTGAGGGCCACTCCATGAAATTGATGCCAGAATTCCGTATGACGTCGGGCATTATCGTGTTGGAATGTCAGACCTGGGCCATGAGCTGCCATGAAAGGCAAAAGCACTTGATCTCTGTATCCTGCAGCAGTTAGGTTTCACTGAACGACCCTCAGTCGGGAATAGACAGGACCATTAAACGCACCCCAAACTATAATACTACCCGCCCCCAAAACGGACCACTTCCAATTCATCCATTCATTAAAAAATACAATATTACCTCACACCAACGAGCGTTGGTTTGTATTCAGCTGACCTAATATTTGACTTGAGAAGTTATTGCCCAGCCTTTTGATATAAGAAGAATAGCTGGGATTCCAGGAATCCAAAAAGGTTCCTGCTGTCTTATTTATAGGAAACGATATTAATAGTTCGAGAGCGGATTATTACTGGCGAATGGTGATAACGTTCGTAGGCGGAGAATCGACTTCAGAAAGACCACGAAGATATTCTGAGAATCGCTATTAGTTTGATTGAAGATAATGTATCTACCAATGGATGAACTCGTAATCTGGTCGTTGTGAAAGTGATGGGATGGTAAAGGCTACAAATATCCCAGAGAACATTCACTAGATTGGCTTGGCAACATGACAAAAAACAGCTTCCTGTAGATTGGTCCTATAAGGGGTAAGGGGCAGAATGAGGCCGATCTGTTTGTGATGTCTTGTTATTTTACTGTGTTGTCTTTGTTTGTTATCAGTGGTTTCAATGGCATGCCGCCATATGAGTGAAATAACTGTAAGTATGGCGTTTACCCTGAATCAAACAAAGAAACAGTAAATTCATAAAATGTATCTACATGTCTTTGCGCTATTGAAAGACAAATAGTACAAAAGCTAAACGTATTAGTGGAGATCATGCATTTTGAAAGACAGATAGCCATCTACAACCAGTAATTGATTGTTTGTAAAGTTCTACACTTAATCCATGAAATTGGATAAGACAAGAGCAAAAGACAAATGTCATGTATGTGACGTAACACACAATTACATAATCTCGGTGTATCTGTTAATATAAGTACATGTAGACTATTTGGAATCGTCCTAAAGGCAGTGATGCGCCGTCTTACACAGACGATACATGTGTAAGCCGATAGAAGTCCTTTGAAGTCATTATTGATCATCATTAAAAGGTTGATTAGACAACCAGAAAGCAGAGATGTTATTTCTTTCAGAATATCTTTTTTTTATTGGCTAGATAACGACTTTGATGTGAAGACATATCTATGGCATCGTGTATGCACTTGCATTTCAGTCTCCAGGTCTAGAAGCTTCCGTTGATACAGTGTGCTTTACACGGCACGTCATTACTCAATTAACACCCTACATAAATGAACGGATAGCCAAGAACAATGTTCCCGAAGTTGGTCTCACAGGCAAAGATTGATTCTGCATAAAAGGCCGAAAGTGTTATGCCCCTAAACATTAATCCCCCCCCCACACACACACACACCCCCGCACACATGCGCTCCCACGCGAAGTGAAAGCGAAAATATAACTTAATAACCACGTATGTCAGGTCTGTATTAAATTGACCCAGATATTCCAAACTCCAGAACCGACTTTGTACTTCCGTTTAAACATACGTGTTCCTATAATACGGACACTAATCTTGTACTTCATTCACCTAGCTACTGAGTACATAACTGTAGCACACAATTGGATCTGGAGTTGTCCAATGTGACATACTGAATCTAGTTAAGATCGTTTGTCATTATGTTAGTATAACAATAATTAAATTGCCTGAAATACACCACACTGGTGTATGGCAAGCCGCGTTATCACTTTTACCTTTATATTCTACATATGTCGAATAACTTTTTATTTTACTTTTTATGTACAATTCTTTTCCACATATGTGAAATTCTTTTTTACTTATGTTGAAAAGATTTTCACTTATGTCAAATACGCTTTCAGATATGTAAAATACAAATTTATTTTACATATCTAGAATTCTTTTCAACACATGTAGAAATATTTTCAACACATGTGAAATTCTTTTCCACATAAATAAAAGAAAACACCAAAACCTAACTATTTCACATATGTGGAAAAGAATTTCACTTATGTAAAATAAACTTTAATTTTAGATATGTACAAAAGAGTTCCACTTATCAGAGAAATGATTTCTCTCCCACAGCAAGGGACCGCATCCAACCTTCATTTGTGCTCCTATTGCCTTGTGTAGACTTTTAAGACGAATGCAAAGACGATAGGAATATAATCCACGTACTGTGCAAGTTTAGCCTCAGCAGGGCACACTCCCAAGTCAATTACATTTTAGTAAATGATCCTCTATATCAACACTGCAATAGTCGATAACTCCCATAGATTTAGCCTACAGTCAACAATACAAAACCATGCATTTTATTATGAAAAATACCAACTAAGATGACAAACAAAGAGCGAATATTATATTAGGCGACGGGCTTATTCTTATTCAGTACTTTTATTGCAGTCTACATCATTTTATTTTCTAGACGAATCAGACGTAGTAATGTGCTCTACAAAACTGGTCGCAATTGTAGGCCAATTAAACAAATGTAGTTTCCCTCATTTATTCTTCACTAGAAAATAACAAATGCTTTGCAAAATGAAGAGGGTGGATGTCCTTCCGATCAGATCGTACTTTTGGGGCAAATTCATTGCTATTAAATACAGGCTGTGAGGGAGAAGTCTGTAATTGAGGTCGAGGATGCTTTTATTTCACACATATGTTGAATAAAGGCTTATTTTAGATATGTCGAATTCTTTTTCACATATGTTGAATTCTTTTTCACATATGTAAAATTATTTTCCACATATGTTGAATTATTGTCCACATATGGGAAATTATTTTCCACATATGTGAAATTCTTTTCCACATATGTGAAATTCTTTTCCAAATATGTGAAATTCTATTCCACATATGTGAAATTTTATTCCACATATGTAAAATAAAGTCATTTATTTTACATATGCGGAAAAGAATTTCACATAGATGGAAAAGAGTTCAACATATGTAGAATAAAGGTAGAAGTAATAAAACGGCTTCCCAAACTGGGGCCAAGTCCAACTATACTCATTGTACCCATTGAGGACGGTGTACCATAAAAATCATTTTCATAATGTAGCCAGTTCCACCGGAAATGCTACGGAAATGTAAGAGTGTAAAAATGGTAAGTTAAAACTTGATGAAAGCATGTCAATAGCGCGTATGCCCTCCATGAGAGTTCACGACGGCGACGTAAAGTCCAATCATGCATTAAATGATGCTCTGAACACAGCTTGGGGGATGCGTCGCCATAATTGAACCAACATGGCACCACGTTCCTGCAAATTCTGTGGAGGGTTCTTTACTTGACGGAGTCTTCTGCCCAACACATCCAATACATGTATGTAATATATGGGATTAGGGTCGGGAGACCTTGAGGACCACTCCGTGGCATTGATGCCAGCATTCCTAAGAAAATTCCGCGTTAAATTGGCCGTATGAGGTCGAGCATTATCGTGTTGGAATGTCAGACCTGGGCCATGAGCTGCCATGAAAGGCAAAAGCTCTGGAATGAGCATTTGATCTCTGTATCCTGCAGCAGTAAGGTTTCCTTGAACGACCATCAGTCGGGAACGGGCAGGATCATTAAATGCACCCTGTACGGCGTTTAGCTGAGTAAGATTTCACTTCTTGTCTTATTCCACCGTGTGTTAGGTCCTGTTTCTTTCATTAAACATGAGCACTGTCAATCCAGTGAAACAGCTGTAACTACGGCGTATACCTCAAATCAAACAATCCAAAAGACAATTCATGTATGACAAGACTGTTCTCCACATTTCGGATCTTTTCAACAATTTGTTTCTCCTTAGAAACATGTACCCTGGTGTGTAGAGCAGCAGGTCAGTGTTTATCAACCTTAATTCGACAGATCCATTAAAATAGGTGAATCTGCCTTCCATCAGGTTTTAATTGCACAGCTGGATTGAATAGGATTTATCGATTAAATTGACCATTGACAACACAGTTAACACACGAAATTCGGATAATTGTGGAATAACGTTTGAAGATTAAACGTGTCACATACGTTTGTTGTTAGGGACGTCTGTTTGCACATTATATATTTGGTGTCTTTAAACTTCGGCTTGTCAGATTGATATTGCAGTATTGTAATAAATTATATCTTTTAATATTGTTATTTGACAGAAACAGTGAGAGAAATGTGCCTCAAACATTTCTTTTTGGAAATTGCAAATAAAGAGAAATAATTACACAAGTAATCTAATACCGTGAAACTTGTATGTAGTAAATCTCCGTCACAATACTGGTTTGTTTTTGTAAACACATTGAACAGACCGGAAGTTGTATATTTGTTGGTGATGGAAATTGCTGTGTGTCATGATGTCTTCGACACATTTACCTCTAATAATAATAATAATATATCTTGTATTAAGTTTCAAGAAAATATTTAGAAAAGTTATGAGTGTGAAGTTTCTTTTTTGACACGTGTTAAATACTGTTTTAGTGCAATCTGTGTAATCATTAGCTCACAGGATTAATTTAATATATAACTTAAAGATAAATGATATCGGCATTAGAATAACAAATTATTTGGAACAATGAAGATCGCCCAATAAATGTGGTTGTCAATGAATCCTCAAAGTGAGCTGTGACATGAGACGAGGAAATGAACCGTAAAAACAACATCTCCCTCGATTCTTTACTTATCCCTGTCTGCTTACATACCATTATTACAATATAATAATGTACGTATTTGGCTCCTCTCCAACTTTAAGACATCTTGTCAACAGATAAATGCACACAATTTAATTTAAAGTCGTTATTGGCTATCGCTGATACTCATTTATTTGTAGATAAAATAAAACTCTAAGCTATAATGTTACATTTGTTAAAGAACGAAAATAAAATATAAAACACTGGAGTAATTTTATATCACTGTGACGCCCCATAAATTCTTCTTTCAACAAAAACTATAAACTATTTACATATGATTTTTATGATAATGGGACTTAGCATGGGCACCGTCCTTACTATCTCTGTGATGTAGACTGGTAAACAATAAAAAAAAATATATAGCCCGAAAATAGACACGTTATTCAATAGTTCCCGTAAGAAGAGTCGTTTGTTTTCCTTTGCTATAGACTACCGTTAATTAAACACAGATAAACTAAGCTCGGATATATGCCATGCAATAGGCAACAAGGGTCTAGAATTCAAACCCAGACACGATAACAAGGGATGTGACAGTGATATGATAAAACAGGAATTAATATTTAACGGTACAGACAAACCATATTTTATTCATGTGACAATCGTTTACACGTTCATATGGAAAGAACAATCTGTGACAAAGTTTTGACACAGATCCTTAACTGACATGATCACTCTTATTGCCCATCGCGTATCTATATATAGAGAGAGATGGTATTTATTGCCCGTGACCCGAGTTCGAATACGGGTTGAGGCAAGCGACAAAAAAATCTTTATCATAAAAATATTTATTTTTTCCGAGTCAAATTATTTATAAAGGCTCCTGTCTAATTTGAAATTATATTATTTGAAAATGACTATTATAAAGGGAAGATAGGCACCAGGCAATAATCGGTCACTGACTAAACATCAAAAGTCAGACGAGAGAATCCGAGGGGTGCAATCGCAGAGGTCAGACTAAAAATATAATAAAATAATCAGAATTACTATATCTTCTACAGAAAGGGTTAAGAATCTTCTGGGTTAAGGAAAAAATAACATGTTGCTGATCAGTCATTGGTGTGTTGATGGTCACCATACATTTTAAGTCGTTTTTGTAGTTTATATAGTGACGACGAAAGGCTCATCGTGTAATGTTGTTGCAACGTAATTCTGTGGACTACGAGTTATGATGCCACAACCTTAGAATACAACCACACGGCTACGAAACAGAAACGCTATAGCTACGTTGTAATATGGTTGTTGCGTCATTTAACGTTTTGACAACGTTCTAATTACATTGTACGAAACTCTACCGATTCACAACAAATTCATAACATAGTCGATTTGTGTTGTCACAACGTTAAACTACAAAGTTCCCTATCATGCTTTGACAATGTTATGAACTAAGAGCCAAATTGCGATGTATGTATAGCTGGTATGCAACGTTGCAGCAACGTAGTGTGTTTGCTGGGATGAATGTGGCTCGCGCGTTGTCTTCTAATTAAGTGCTAAATTGACCAATTCAGAGATTTTAGAAAATTTGGATAGTCGTCTACTTCACCTTGATAAAGCCCAAAGAAATGACATCCACAAATTAGTAAAAGAACACAAAAGCATTTGTTCAGATAAACCAGGGCATCCTCATACACAATCTCAGTGAAAATATTGATGTCTTCTTACATGCAGTATAATTTAGCTAACTTCGTGTCAATTTGTACCGTTTTTACAAAGTCTTAATTGATTGATTGATTGGTGTTTTACACCGTGCTTAAGGGTATTTCACTTATATGGAAGCGATAATTCCAACAATAATTGAAACTAGCACAACAAAGATGTGAGGCGTTTTTTTAGAATGTTAACTTTCCTCCAGCGCTAAGTAAAGACGGTATCGCTACTCTTCAAACACACTGCCATTAGCCAAATTCTATAACATATGAAAACATAAACAGTAATGGTTCAACTTACCTAAATCCATCCAATGGTGGCAGTAACTGTCTCTGGAACAGTTATAGAACATCACTTGCTCCTTGTGTAAAATGTAAAAAGACGTCGGAACCATATTAAAAACAAATAATATATACATATTTACCACAAAGTCAAGTTTATACAATAATCTGTCACTGACTAAACAGTAAAGGTCAGACTAGAGAACCAGTGGGTTGCAATCCAAAGGTCACTGTGGGGTATAACTCATAAGAATCATGGGCCGGTGTCATCATGTCTTGTCAAACCCCGAAAGGTTGACAGGTAAGAAATTAATCCTACTGTGACAACCAAACACAATGTGACTTCTGGTAGAATATTTATAATGGGATGGTCTATGGTGAGCGCTTTAAATCTTATGAAGAAAGACGCACGATACAACATGGCTTTAATCTAAACAAGAAGGCGCTTTAAATGTGATATAAAGAGTAAATTCAAAGAATAAACAACAGTGGCAGTGTGTTGAAAAGTAGGTAACGATGAGAATTTGCCTGAAATGTTCGTTTCTATCTGTGTGAAGATATTCATCAAAGGACAGATTATTTCCCCATTTATCTCAATCATCAGTGACGAATAGAAGGTCTGTGTCAGTAATATAACCGCCTCTAAGCCAATGCTCTCTAATAGATCCATCTCACCACTTCAGTAATGTTAAGGTGTGACCAGAGACTATACTCCCTCCCATTAAATAGGACCTACATGTATCTAATGTTGAAGGGTTGAAGCAATCGTATTGTCGCAGGAGTTTCTATAGTGGACAAGACTAAGACAACTCTCGTAGGCTATGCCAGGCCATCGCGCATTAATTTCCGCCAATATTTTGGACGACCTATGCCACAGCCCAAGCGATGAAAGAAGTGCAGAGCAAGATGTCCTGGGTGAGAATTGATTTTATTTTAGGATGGGTTAGCTGATCTGTTGTTCTATACGCAAAGCTCTGGAGAAACAAATTATTAGAAAGACTGGAGGAGTGGAGAGCAGTCTGGATCATACATCATTGTCATTGTTACCTCGGATTATAATCTAGTTAAAATCAGATCTCAAAAAGGTTCCCCGTGTTGTGTTGGTCGCTATATAGCCTCGGGTTAAATGATTGAAGTCGTCGACATGAAATGACACAAAGACGGTTCGAAAAAAATAGCAATAATTGGCTACAAAGGATTTGTTATTCTGGTGTCTTTGTCATATCATAATTGGTAAGACAAAGAAACAATATGAATTTAAGAGCACACGAAGACTTCGATATAAACAACCGAGTGTAAAATAACCTCGAACCGAAGAGGTTCCTGCTGTCTTATCGGAAATAATACAAATAGTTCGAGAGCGGCGTATTACTGGCGAATGGCTGTGACATTCCTTTGGTAGGCGGCGGATCGACTTCAGAAAGGCCATGTAGATATTCTGGGAATCGCTATAAGATTAATTGAAGAGAATGTATCTGCCAATTGAGGAACACGTAATCTGGTCGATGTGAAAGAGATGGGATCGTAAAGGCTACAAATATCCGTGAGAACACTCACTCGATTGGCTGACCATACACATTATAGCACGGTCTCTTAATCTGGCTGGAGTTTCGGCCAAATCTGCCCTGCTTCTTTGTCAAGTTACTAGTTTACTTTCCAAACTCGATGTGGCTTGTAATTGGAGGAGGTTTCTTGTTCCGAATACTCCAAGGGCAACGTGACAAAAACACTGACAGATTAATGGCTCCACGTATACAGATACGATGGTGGATTCCTCGCCCATAGGGCAGCCATGCCGTCATATGAGTGAAATAACACCAAGTACGGCGTTGACCCCAATCAAACAAAGAAACAATACATTCACAAAATGTATCTAAACGTATATGCGTTATTGAAAGACAGATGGTCATCAACAACCAGTAATTGATCTCTTGTAATGTTATGCCCTTTATCATAATTATTGGATTAGGCAAAAGCAAAAGACAAAGGCCATGTATGTGATGTAGGACACATTTGCACGAAGTCGGTGTATCTGTTAATATGAGTACCGGTACATGTATATGGCGAGACGTTTTCAGCATATGTAGAAATCTTTTCAACATATGTGAAATTCTTTTCCACATAAATAAAATAAAACACCAAAACCTAACTATTTGACATATGTGGAAAAGAATTTCATGTATGTAAAATAAACGTTTATTTTAGATATGTACAAAAGAGTTCCACTTGTCGAGCAAACTGAGAAATGATTTCTCCCCTATAGCAAGGGACAGTGTCCAACCTTCATTTGTGCTCCTATCGTCTTCTGTACAGTTTCAAGACAAAAGCAAAGAAGATAGGAATATATTCCACATGCTGTGCAAGTTAAGCCTCGGCAGGGCACACTCCCAAGTCAAATCAATTTTAATAAATAACCCTCTGTATCAAGATTGCAACAACAAAACACAGCGAAGACTGACTTACATGCTGTATATATAGTTCCACATATGTGAAATTCGTTTCCACCTATGTAGAATAAAGTAATTTATTTTACATATCTGGAAAAGAAATTCACATATGTGGAAAAGAATTCAACATATGTGGAAAAGAATTCAATATATGTGAAAAAAATTCAACATATGTGGAAAAGAATTCAACATATGTGGAAAAAAAATCAACATATGTAGAATAAAAGTAGAAGGGATAAAAAGGCTTGCCCTACATGTAGGCTTTTTGAAATCGTCCTTAAGGCAGTGATGCACTGTCTTACACAGACGATAAATGTATTAGACGGTAGAAGTGCTATAAATTCATTATTGATCGCCAAAGGAAGGTCGATTGGACAACCAGAATGCAGAGATGTTATTTCTTTCAAAAGTCAGCAGATCTTTTTGATTGGATAGATAACGACTTTGATATGAAGCCGTTACTATGGCATCACGTATGCACTTGCATTTCACGTCTCCACGTCTCGATGCTCCCGTTGATACAGTGTGTTTTACACGGCACGTCATTACTGAATTAACATCGTACATAAATAACCCGAGAGCAAAGAACAATTTTCCAAGAAGTAGGTATCACTGGCATAGATTGATTCTCCATAATTGACCGAAAGTATTATGTCCCTAAACATTAGGCCTAATTCCCACCTCTCCACGCACACACGCGAAAGTATAAATGAATAACCAAGTATGTCAGTTCTGTATTAAATTGACCCCGTCTTTGTACTTCCTTTTAAACATACGTTTCCGTATAATACGGCCACTAAGCTTGTACTTTACCTAGCTACTGAGCTCATAACTGTAGCACACAAGTGGATTTGGAGGTGTCCAATGTGACATACTGATATCGTTTGTCATTCGGTTGGTATAACAGTAATTAAATTGCCTGAAATACTGGGGTCCAGTCCAACTTTATATGGTATCTTCGTGGCTTTAACACTCTCGATGATAACTTCCAGTTTTATTACAGAATATTTATCTGGCTGTCCCAAAAATACTGTATTCGTCATCAGTTTCGTGTAAGAAAAGTATCGCATTGTTCTCAGCGATCACAAACGTAAAAAAAATGAAGAAAAAAACAACTTCAAATCCAGGAAAGTGAAGTAAAATCAATAAGCTAAACGTGTTAAAGAATATCTTGGTACATTGTGGGAAATCATAATCTCACAGGATTAATTTACTATATAACTTAAAGATAAACGATATCGGCATTAGAATAACAAATGATTTGGAAAAATGAAGAAAGGAGATCGCCCAATAAAAGTGGTTGTCATTGAGTCCTCAAAGTGAGCTGTGACATGAGACGAGGAAACGAACCGTAAAAATAACATCTCCCTCGATTCTTAATTACTTATCATTCTCTGCTTATACATCATAGAAATATAATAAGGTAAGTATTTGGCTCCACTTTAACTTTAAGGACATATTGTCTACAGATAAATACAAAAAATTTGATTAAATCCCGTTATTGAATATCGCTGGTATACATTTATTTGTAGATAAAATAAAGCTATAAGGTTACATTTTTTAAAGCCATCAAAGGACTGAAAATAAAATATAATTTTACATCACTGTGACGCCCCATAAATTCTTCTTTCAACAAAAGCTATAAACTAGTTACATATGATTTTTATGATAATGTAACTTGGCGTGGGCGCCAATTTTACTTTCTTCGTGATGTAGGCTGATAAACAATAAAACATCTATAACCCGAAAATAGACACGTTATCCAAAAGTTCCCGTTAGAACAGTCGTTTTTCTTTTCTTTGCTAGACTACCGTTAATTAAACATTGATATACTATGCGCGGAAATGTCATACTGTAAGTAACGAAGGTCTACAATTTGAACCCGAGTGTTCTGTCTTTAGAACTTTGAGTGAGAACTGATTTGAGTAGACTTGTCAATACCCGCGATTGGACATAGAATAGTACGGAAGCAAGTGATTGCCTTGTTGAAGTTATTTTTTCGTTACTATACCTCGTTAAAAAGTAGCCATTTAGCCCTACCAAAGCTTAAGAGCAACTGTTCAGATTTCAGAAAATAATTCACAAAACGAAATTATTTCCTTTCTTCCGCACTCAACTAAACAAAGACATTTTTTATATATCTGTCATTGTAGATGTCAGACTAGAGGGTTGCAATCCAAAGGTCTTTGTGGGTATAACTCATAGCCCGGTATCATCATGTCTTGTCAAACCCCGAAAGGTTGACAGGTAAGAAATTAAATTCTACTGTGACAAAAGTGTAAGCAAGGATTTCTTGTAATGTATCTGTGGTCGCAGTGTCTAGGGTGAACGCTTTAATTAGGAAGCATAAATGCTAGGAACACATAATCCCGGAATAGCTAAAAGAAATATTAATGCTTTGAGTTTATTTTACAAACCAATCACATCACTCCTTTAGTATATTTAATCAAATGATATCGACTTATTTGTTAACAACGTATTCTCAATGATAAAAGAAGTGAATAAACACAATCGAATGCAACTCCAGAGTGATATTCTCACCACTGGAAGTAATTTATGCAATCACCTGTCTGTGAGTTCAGTTTATGTTGCTTTATTCATTTTTTGAAAAGCGAACATTTCGTTTTTCATTAGACACTGGAACTTTGAATTTGTTTGTCCAAAGAAATTTGGATGAAAATATTCAATTCATTTTGAAATGTGGTCGACCAATTAACTTAATTTCGCAATAAATCAAATTGTGTCCAAAACAGCCAATGACATTGAGTAACTTTGAGACATATGGAAGATAACTGCAGCATGTTTCAATAATAAACTCGATTGAATCAAACCAGTGTCTTTTATAGATATAAATATATGACCAGAAAGTTAAGAGATTATCACTGGTACTAGAACCTTTCTTATATGGGTGATTTTACACTGCTCTTCTGCTTCCCACAGAGTGGCGTGTGTAAATTATCGGGAATAACCAATGAGTGTGGATAATACATTTACATCGTGATATGGTCGCTATGTTTTATCAAGATCGAAACTTATATCAATTCTAATACTATCAAAAACTTAATCATTTTAATTATTTGTATAAGTCGATAAATTATAATGTGAAAGCCCGGACATAGCTACATATTTTAATGAAGAAACGAATTCTTTGAGAAAAGTGGAGAGCAGTCTGTGTCATGTCTAATTTCATTGTCAGGGCACTGTGACTTTCGTAAAGACCAAACCAAAGGTTAAGATATCCAGACCGTCTGCGATATGCGGTACATCAAATCTGCATACTACAAAGCCTTCTGAGTTTTGTTATGAAGCCATGCTCCTCTCATCGGAATAAACAGAAGAACTGAGTTTGAGGTTCGCCGGTGAAATTGCTACCTTGTGTGATGAGCCAAAAGAGTCCAGTTTTTCCATTCGTGTTATTTTGATCATGTGTCGTCCTCTTTCCGGATGCTGGACACTGTATGGGTATACTTAATTTGACTGCAACAACTGATTAAATTGATTCAATGTATGAAAAACGTTCTATACAAAATACCTTAAACAAAAAACAGTCTACAAAAATAAATACTGATAAATACTACGATTAAAATGTTTTACATGCAGTGGTCATCTATCTTGTTCTATTGTGTTTATTGACTATTGTAAGAAGATAATCCATTTTAGAAAACTTTTCTCCATTCTTTGTCGTGAACCAACGATTCTACTCCAATCAATTGAGACTCACATTTCTAAATAAAGAAATCTGGGACAATGAACATAATCAAGTCTGGAGTATATCAGTGAAGACGGTTCTTGTGAATACAAATATGTTGTAGAAAGTCCACCTTATTGGCATGAAATACAATATAAACAACGAGATTTCTCAAACGAGTTCACAAGACGTCATCAATAAGATGGGTTATTGTAGTCAAATAAATAGTTAGACAAAATAACTGTTTTATATTTTTGAGAACGAAATGAGGATAGATTATGTAATTTTGGTTCAAAATGTAGCGAATTCCTCTTTTAATCCTTTGATTTTAGTTAATCTGGATCTAAATGCCTCTAACAGATGTAACAGTGATAAATTAGGACACAAAAGCTGCTAACAAAGAATTGCATTAATGATGGTATTTGAATTGCTTAGTTACTCTATCAACAGTTTTGCATTTATCACTATTTCTCCGATACTCCACAATGACGTCGTTTTGTTATTCTTTCGGTCACTCTCTAATCCTTCTCAAAGATGTCAATTGGGACTGCGCATTGAACACCTTCAAATCATGAACAATGTAATAGGATCGCGGGGACCGTTCTCAAAGCTACTTTAGCTTAAATAAACGTATGGCGACCAGTACTGATATTGTACCATGACAAGTAAAAAGATCTTTCGACCGTGTGTACTCAATATTAGGTTGACTTTAGCAATTGTATGATATATAACTGGCATATGTAAACAAACTGATTCTTTAACCATTGCTAAAGCACACACTGGTAGTATTAAGACTCCACGCAGATGCTTATTAGACACATCAAGGTCCGTGTCACATGTGCAGAGAGTATTTGCCGTCCGCTTCAAATATTCATTCTCAATTGTTCAACTACTTATCTTATTTCTAACATTATTGTTTATATAGATTTCTGAATCAACGGAAATCTCCCAACGATATTGTCTGCATTATTGTTAACCACTAAACTTTATATATAGGCGTCCTAGAGTTGTATTGCATTTGCAGTGTTGTTATAATGATATAGAGCAATATATAGACGGCTTCGATGAAACTTTTAGCGGTACTGATAACTATAAAAAAAATTGCAATGTCATTATTAGTACAATCTGTAGACTACCTAGACGTA
>JARFOD010000001.1:0-10010 GCA_031763545.1 Mopalia muscosa | reverse complement strand
AAAAAAAAAAAAAAAAAATAGGAAATGGAGATTTGACGGGGATTATAAGCATATATTTAAAAAAAAAAAAAAAAAAAGCCTCTAGTGGTGGACCTGCTAGCTACTCAGCTTGCTAAGGGACTGTTGGTTATAATCAATCCGAAAGCTACATTATAATTAAAGTGTAAAAAAAGTTTAGTTTATTTTAACAAAACATTGTCCATTTTCCATTTTTTTTTGTTATTTGTTAATTAATTTTTCTTTAATTTCAGGACTTTGATTTGTGTGTTCCCTGTTTCAAGAAGAACAATCATGAACACAAGATGGACAAACTTGGATTTGAAATCGAAGATGGGACATCTTCTGGTGAAAACCAGGAAAATCCACAGGAATCCAGGAAATCATCTATACAGAAGTGTATTCAGTCTTTAGTTCACGCATGTCAGTGCAAGGATGCCAACTGCAAGTTACCAAGTTGCCAGAAAATGAAACGTGTTGTTGCGCACACAAAAAGTTGCAGGCGGAAATCAAATGGAGGTTGTCCAATTTGCAAACAGCTTGTTGCTTTGTGTTGTTATCATGCTAAACATTGTTCTGAGACAAAATGTACTGTGCCATTCTGTACTCAAATTAAACATAAAATAAGACAGCAACAACTGCAGCAAAGGCTGGCCCAGGCTCAGATGTTGCGTAGAAGAATGGCTTCCATGCAGACAACAAGGAAACCAGCTATATCAACTCCTACTCCAGCCCCACAGGTTGCTCCTCCAGTTGCAGCTGCGCCTCTACCTAATCAGTATAGTCCAGGTGCTCAACAAGCCGCTGGGGTTCCGGTAGCAGTGGGTGGCAAATCAGGTGGTCCACCAGCTGCTGCCATGAAAGCAGCCCTCCATGTGCAAGAAGCAGCGCAGCGCCAGGCTACTGGCAAGCCTATAAACATTAACAATATTGCCATGCCACCTCCTCAGACGCAGCAGGCGCGCCCTATGAACCCTTTGCAAAATCCTTCTCCCCAACCCCACATGTTGCCGCCATTAGACAGGTGGCAGAGCTATCCTCAGGCTGCCCAACCACCCCAACAACAACAACCACCACCACCACCACCACCACAGCAGATGCAACAACAACCTGGTCAGCATATGGCAATGCAACAGCCGCCTCCACAACAGGCCAGTACTCAAGCTATGGCGACCGGGACAATGAATCCGCCACAAAGGTTTACTCAGTCAGCAAACCAGACAGCTATGCAAGAATTGCTGCTAGCCTTGAAAGCCCCTCCTACCCCTCAGCAACAGACGAGGGTTTTAGGGATTCTCAAATCAAATCCCCACCTTATGGCTGCATTTATTAAGCAAAGAACTGGAAGTGGTCAACAACCCCAGCAACAGCCCCATCCACAACAACAGCCCCAACATCCCCATCCTCAGCAGCTTGTTCAACATCCGTCACTTACTCAGCAACATCCACAACAAACTCATCCTCAACATCAGCCAGCTATGCCTCAACAACACCCTCATCAACACCAACCACAGCTTCAACATCAACAACCTGCCCCACATCAGATA
Organism: Mopalia muscosa; assembly: GCA_031763545.1. Taxonomy (NCBI): domain Eukaryota; kingdom Metazoa; phylum Mollusca; class Polyplacophora; order Chitonida; family Mopaliidae; genus Mopalia; species Mopalia muscosa. Next base: position 8,466 of record JARFOD010000001.1, on the reverse strand, counting down.
CAGAACATGCAAAGTCTTGCTCAAATGCAGCCTATGCCTCCACAGGCTGGTGGTCAACAGTTGACTCCGCAGCAGCAACAGTTGTGGTATCAGCAACGAGTACGACATCAGCTGCAACAACATCAACAGCAGCAACAACAACAACAACAGCAGCAGCAGCAGCAACAACAACAACAACAGGCCCAACAATTCCAACAGCCTCAAGCTCCGCAGTTCATTCCAACTCAACGTGCACGGTTAAATTTTGCACAGCAGCAAAGTTATCAGGACACAGCTGCTCAGCATCGTGCCCAGCAATTTCAACAGCAACAACAGTTGTTACACCAAGCTCAGCAGCACCAGGCTCAGTTTAAGCAACAAATGGTTGGAAACCAGCCTATGAGCCCACAACATCTGCTAGCTAAACAAACTGCTTCTCCGCAACAATTAATGCAACAAGTGCGTTCCCCACCCACAACAACTACATTACCACAAACTGTTCGTTCTCCTCAGCCCATACCATCACCTCGTCAACAACCAATTCCATCACCTAGGCAACTTCAACCATCTCCACATCATATACCCCCCAATCAATCACCGCGCCCTATGATGGGACCAGGGGACCCTAACCAAATGAACTCTGAGCAAGTGATGCTTCCACAAATGCAGTCCCATGGAGGGTTATCTCAGTTACAAGGCTCAGCCACAGCTGAGGTTATGATGGATCATGATGTGAATAATCAACTGACTGCACCTGACCAACTATCCAAATTTGTGGAGAGTTTGTAGTACTCAATGAAATTCTCATAATATGTGAAATTATTAAGAAAAAAACATGAAAGCTGGCTTATTCATGGAATGACTTAAGTTATGTTTTATACTGTGACGTCTATGAAAGATTCATGGTTTCCAGTCGTGTACATGTATTTTTGTCCATGTCTTCTGAACAAATTCTCAAGGACATTTTTTGAGAGAAAAGAGTATGTTTTAATATATTATTTTATATCGTCTCATTAAGGTATGGTAATAGGTAGGACTTCATTTACTGACGTTTTTACACAATGTCATTCAAGTCTAATGTTGAATTGTCAAGGGAAGTGATAAAAGAACCATTGATAATTATTACATATTTGTATAGCTAGCATAAACTGATGTCTCCCTTTTATGCCATCCACATGCATTGCTGTACAAAAAAAGTAAGCTGTAATTTTCTGCTTGTATTAGTTTTTATTTCTTGTCAGTGGTTGTCTGTACAGTGATTTTATTGAACCACTTGTGAAGTTTATTTGTTATGAAACCTGTAAAGTATAGGGCCAGAAGAACCTGTGACAAGATTACAGTCTCCTGGTCCAGCAATGTGCTATGTTGTTGAACAGCTATGAAGAAATCATGGATAAATCTCGCATGTTATATGATTAACTGTTTTCATAATTCCAATGAGTCAATGACATTGTACAGAAAACTACATTACTCATTTCTTATTAGGATAGATTACTATCCAAACTTTATGATATGCTGCTATCTCAATAAACATGTGTGCACTTTTCCAGTTTTACACAACCTGGTACCATATCTTATTTGTGATTTTGGTGTGTTTAGTTTCATATGCTACAGAAGATCTTTAATAAGTACCCTAAATATATCAAATTTATGAAACTCATATAGTAATTGTCCACCACTACTAGTAGTAGAAATGCTACTCGATGTCCGTCCGTCCTTCTGCTCCCTCTGTCCTTCTGCTCCCTCCATTACAGCCTGCTGGTGTTTGGAGGGAGCTTCATGTTACCCTGGTGCTCCCCGAGCTAATGGCGAACAGGAAGCTGATCTGTTTATGGTGTCTGTATTGCGTCCTGTATTTCTCCTGTCCTATCTTCGTTTGTTGCCAGTGGTGTCGAGGGTGGCTTCCTTCACCCATTAGGCTGGCACGTCGTCATATGAGCGAAATACCCTTGACTACGACCTTAAACCCCAGTCAAACAAACAAGTCCTTTGTTACAAATGTTTGTGAACAGGCTAGTTTAAAAACAAATTCACGGATTAACTTAAACTTTGTATGTAGCTTCCTCTTGTCATGACGACGAATGTTATTGCATTTCACCAAATTCTGTTAAACAAAAGGGCCATTATTACATAATTAAAGCATATTCAGACAAAATTCATGGACTAACTCAAAACTTAATCCTGCTTCATGTACTAAGCCATAGGATTGGATTATGTTTAGATTTCATCAAATTACACAAAGCAATAATGAGATTTCATTTCTCCAAATATCGTAAAACAAAATGCCAGCCATTGCAAAATTTTTTTCAAACTTTGAAAACAGATGGGACTGCATTTCATATACTCCCACAAACCAAAATGGTCATCATAAAAAATTCAAACTTAGCTTTTTCTGTTAATACCATAATTGTGGTTGTATTTCACTAGATTTTACTCTGGAAGAAAAAAATAGTCCTTAACTAAAAGTAGGGAATGGTAATTTGTCTGGGATTATGAGCATATTTAAAAAAAAAACCTGCTAGTTACTCAGCTTGTTTTCATTTTTTTCGAGCCTCAGATGAGGAATAAATGAAAATTGCTATGAAAGTTTCATAAATTGATTTCTGGATAACGTATTTGAGATTATATTTATCCCATAAATTTCACTTTTGTAGTAATTTCAATAAGAGATCCATATATATTTTAGTTTCGCTGGAGCAAGATTCAAATAGCCCACATTGATAGTTAATGCTCTACTTATCATGTTCACAGCCCCTAGACATGAATATTCCTTTATTTTGTTTAAAGGAATTTGGTGAAATGCAATACCATCCTTCGTGTTACCAAGTTTGAAGTTTATCCGTGAATTTATTCTCTACTTATATTCACAAGCATTTGTGACCCTGCTACTAAGGAGTGGTGGACAACTAGTATTATTTACGTGGAGATCAATAGGTCAAGCCATTCGCCATGTAAACGCTCTTTTCAAAGACAATCAATCATATTTAATCGGTTATCATTTCTTTAAACCTCTTGATTAAAATTACAAGCATATTTAAGGGTCATTTCACTCACTTGAAGGCATGACAGCAAAATGAGTGGCAAAAAACAATGAATAACAAACACAGACCAAGTTTGGGATAACGCTGTCCTCCTTTTGTTTAGGAATTATTTAGTTTTTTTGTCAAAGAGCCTAAGTGTAAATTTTGGTGTTAAAAAACGGCTCTAGTGTTGGACCTGCTAGCTACTCAGCTTGCTTTATTTATATCCAGCTTTCAGAAGTGAAGTTTATAATTTCAATTAAGATCAAATTATATGCATTTGATACAATTTGGCCCGCTGCTTAAATATCGAAAGGTCCTATCACAGTATGTTCTTCATATTGTCTTAAGTTACTTTTTGGAGTGGCATTTTGATGAAGCCTTACTTATTATGATGTCTTAAGTTATCAAACTGTTGCACTGAGACACCGACTCCCCACAGTTCTATCATAAAACCAAGTACAAGAGGCGAATTCACTAATTATATAACCTTCCGATGAAAGTGTTAAAGAAAAAATGAATGAATTGATAGCTACATTTGCAGTGTACATCAACAAGATAATCTAACAATAGTGTAGTGTTAACATCATATATCCCACACTGGCTCATCGTTAAAAAAATATATATATATAATTCAAAGTGTTCATGTGGTATGGCGAGGTAATTATTTGCAGAAACTAACAACTTTTTTTATATAGTGGAAAATTGTCCTTGTACGCTTTGACCCATCAGCCAATAAGGGGCCCAGTGTCCCTACTCATAAAGCTACTTAAGTATTTCTTAAAGTTAAGAAAATTTGGCTAAATATTTCTTAATTTAAGAATTAGTTAAGTAACTTTATGAATATTGGCTCGGAGGTATTGTGTTATATGTCTGAACATCTCTTTTTATCGTTAGAACTAGCTGGAGAACCAAATCACCCCGAATCACTAAATTTATGAAGTATGATACTTTAGTTATTTACACCTGGAAACCTGTTGATATACAGCGTTATCGGATTGGATTTACAGAGTTATGTCCCTTTATCCAATGTTTATACCAATGTTGTAAACCTACAAAGTGAATGTGTATTCTTAGTCTAATAAGAATTTAACAGCACGCTAAATAATCAAGTATTTGGAGAATTTTCTAAAATCCATATTTACGATAAAATGGTTGACCACTTATTATTACTGAATTTAACGTAAGACTAAGTAAGTATTTATTTATTGAAAACACGGATCAAATTGCAATATAAATACATGTATGTTTAAGGCTTATTCAGATTAAACCATTAAAATAACATACACTAGTTTACTTGTGAAATAAAATTATTTCAATATACTGAAAATAATTTTGAATGCGATGCTCTATATTTTGTTGAAAATATACTATTGAGTTGAATCGTGCTGTGAGTGTTAAGTTTCAATTTCAAAACTGCTTCTTGTCGTAATAGTCCATATGCTAGTATGAAAATTTTGGATTTGACTACCAGAAAGGGTGACTTGTACTCATTGTATTTTTCAGTTAGAATGATGTTTGTAGTAAATTAAAAAATGTGATGGACATCTGGAAAGAGTAGCTTAACATGGTTTTGGCGGCCATTTTGGAAAATGAACACTGCTTTAAGGCATATTTGATTAGTTTGACTGTAAATCTGCGACGATTGATCTGAGGCATAAACACACCTAACACAATATGCTAAGTTTGTTATTTCACGCATGTCAGTAAAACTTGGATGAAAGCTGGTTCACTAGATTAGGGAAATGACCCAGGATTGGCGTATTGCAGTATGAACCATTGGCCTGATTACGATCGCCGATTTTCGGCCAGCATTGGTGTAAACGTGATGCAGGCCCAACATTGGTGGACTTCACTCAGACACAACACCAACAGTTATCTTATGCTGGAAAATCATAACGGCCTGATAAGTTTACAAGTAAAGATGCGACTGCTGTGCCAGCCATGGTCCAGCGCCACTACAAGCTGTAGGCCTAGACAGTTTTATTTAATGCCACAAAATAAAATCAACTTTCTAAGCTACATTTGGTCATTCCCACTGCTTGTATAAGGAGTTGTCACCATGTCACCATGACGAAGAGTAAGCAAGTCCTTATGTGATGCAACGAGTGACCATCTACCTTCAGGACCAAATAAAACAAGACATCATGAAACCATGGCCTTCCCGTCATGATGAACTGAACATTCAATATTTTTGACCATCTGCTCCTTTGACTGCTTTACTTCCTGGCCGACAAAAGTCTATAGCTTGTGTCGGTTGGTCTTAAAGTGCTGTCAGAATGGAAAGGTAGGCCTACTGATGCAAAAGCACAGGTATTCTAGTTGCTTCTATGCTGCAAAAATAGCACGGAATCATCCAAAACACTCTGGTTGATGAACTTTCATTCTGTCTGCTGCAACTTGATGTCCCAATTGTTCAGATATTTGGGAATGCAGGACTACAATACCTGGGCGTAGAGTCTGAAGTGTTGCCGAAGGACCAATGAATAAGGCCCTTGCGGGCAAACCATGCAACCGAGCTGTCCGTCTTCATAAACCATCTTCGTGAGCTAAGGTTAAGACAAGTGTGTATAAACCTTGGCACATTACAAACCTCTATTGCGTTATCGGAGTCGAATAAAGGCCGATTCAACGACAGTACGAGACTATATGGCGACTGAGGTGAATATAATGACGGAAAGTAGTGCTCGAAATCAACTTACAAACATCATCAAGAGCAGGTTTTCCGTTCACAGTTGAAATAATATCCAAATTCAGTCGTTGATCTATTTCTTGGAGTCTCAATTTGTAACAATCAAGTACGATTTAGTTTTTCAACGTAGACGGGCTAAAGGCCTGTTGCAAGACATGGAGGTAACACGGCGGCGGTTTAAATCAAATGTTGGAGTCTGAATAAATTATATTCTATTCTATTCTTCTTCTATGTTTGAAATGAACTATAAAGACAAATACACGTGAAAGTAATTGTGCGATTGAGCGTCACTGATAGGCTGAATCCCATGATTTTGGGTTGAAGCTGTCAATAGAAATCCACCATTTGAGGCTTAACCAGAAGACATAAAGCCAAGAAATGTCGCATGGTATGTTAATCGCTAAATTAAATAAGTAACAAAAACAACATTTCAATTGATTAAACCATGTTCTAAGACATGTTTCATCAACTTAAATTAAGTTTTTATTAATGCTTGTGGACATTTAAGGTATCAAAGCGGTCAACTTGCAGCTTTTGGGATGACCTACATTTAAAATATGGTTGATAGAATTAGTTTCGAGTACAACGAAGGTTGATAGCTTGCGAGAAATGGAGAAATGGAGATTACTTCCACGACCCAGTTAAGACAATACAGTTTGAGACCTTCAGTACAACGACGAGCAAACCAATCGAAGTAACAGCTTAAGAGATTGTCATGAAAGCTGTCCCAAGGTTGTTTGGGAACATGGTTCTTATTGCTGTAAGTAGAAAACTGGAAGTGGTTGACGTACTGTTTTGTGCTGTAGGGCCTGGGAATGAGCAAATGGCTATGGTACAAATGAATAAGCAAACAAAGCAGTATTGTCGAGGCCCCATAAAAGCAAAGTGATAACAGCCAAGAAGTATCTCACTCTTGCGTTACACGTATATATGCCGTGGAACTCCTGCATAACTTGCACAGTGAGAATCGAACGTTCTGTAAACTCTCAGATCATGCTTTATCACATATGCTTCATGCTGGCCACGGTAGTGACAGAATCGATGTGTTCTTTGAAGTACACCATGCTAACTCAGATCTGGACTGATATTTAGGCAAAGTGTTCCGACATGTGTGAAATAGCATGTCTGACTGTATATGCAGTAGCTTCCCCCCATGAAAAGTTAGTCGAATTCCCGAAATATCCCAGTGGCAGCCATTTTTCAAAATAGCGGCCAAAAACATGTTAAGCTACTCTTTCCACGTGTCCATAACATTTTAAGCCCACAGTCATTCTGACTGTGGGCTATTCTCATCACTCTGCGTGGTCCGTCCGTCGGTTCGTCCCATAACAATTCTTGTTATCACTATATCTCAGAAACTGCTGATCCAATGACATTAATATTTTATTCAAAGCTTCCCTACATGGTCTAGTTGTGCAGGTAACCTTTTGGTTCCTGTCTGTCTGCCTGTTCGTCTTTAATTGAGGTATTTGCCATAATTTACACATTTTTGTTATCGGGTAATCTTGGAAACCTCTATTCCAATCAAGTTCATATTTTGGATTAAGCATCCTCATAAGGTGTGGCTATGCTGGCTATGCAATCGCGGGGATGGTTTTTATGAGGTTTCCTCTCGGTTTTCCACCATAATAGACTAGGAGCAGTGTGAAATGGACAATCCGTCATCATATAAGTGAAATACCCTTGAGTACGATGTTAAACCCCAATCAAACAAACAAACAAACCAATCACATTAATATTTTATTAAAAGCTTCCCCATATGGTCTTGTTTTGCAGGTAACGTTTTGGTTCCTGTCTGTCTGTCCTTTCGTCTTTAATTGGGTCATTTGTCCATAATTTACACATTTTTGTTATTGGGTAATCTTTGATACCTCCATTCCAATCAAGTTCATATTTTGGATTTAGCAGCCTCATAAGGTGTAGCTATGCTGGTCTCATTTTCGTTGTGATCTATTTATTCATTCGTTTGTTAACCATCTGTTCCCTCAGACCCTTCTCTTCAAAATATCTTAACAGTGTGGGCGTCAAGATCCATTCATGGATCTCTTGTTCTTTTTTCTGTGCTTTTTGCATATTTTGGGAAAGTCTAAAAATTGTAGCTCGCTTGTCTGGCGATGATGTTTGTCTTAGAAGCTGTTCCACCAGGGGCCAGTTGCTCGAAAGGGTATTATTAGGTAACACTAGATTGTACTGTCTTACCAGGAGGTGACGAAGGGACTCTACTTTAACGTACCTAAGGCGTGGTTTGTTTGTTTGATTCGGATTTAACGTCCTATTCGATGGTATTTCACTTATATAACGACGGTTTGTCCATTCTACATTGGGAGGAACACTCGTAAAAATCATTGCCGCGATTGCCGGTGCCACATCTTGTGATTCGCTCATATACTTAAGGGTCGATAGACGGACTTGATCCTGTGAACGGTACATCGATATAGCTCCGAAAGCGCACTCGCTAACCACTAAGCCACGGCCGAAGGCCTTGTAAGGCATGGAGGCAAACCCGCTTCTGGTTTTAATAGACCATCAACATCGCGTGACGTCATCTAATAGAGGATTAAACTGAACACTGCTTCGAGTAACCGGCTCCTGATCAGTTATGTGTTGTGGTTCTTATATAAACATAACTTACTCACGGGCGCTATGTACAACTTGCTTTGGAAGAGTGCATGCTTGTTTTAATTAAAGGGGATGGGGTGAAGAAGTGGGCAAACTGGAGGGGGGGGGGGGGGGGGGGGGACAAAAAAAAAAACCAAAAAAAAAAAAAAATAAAAA